>JAIZPF010000008.1:0-28635 GCA_020509355.1 Blechomonas ayalai | reverse complement strand
CCACCCGGGGCACTCCCTGGGATACGAGAATAACGGGGAGGGGGGGGGGCACAATACCCAAAGAGCTGCTAAAAGCCCTCCTGCGAACACTGCCTGACGTCAAATTCCCCCTTCGTCACGCGGCGGCATTCCCGCCGAGTGAATATGTTGGGTCTTCAGCTGAGCGATCAAGTTCAAAAGCACTCGCGCACGATCATTCAAGTGTTGTCGGGGACTGCGCGCGACCAACACGTAGTCTACTCCCGCCATAACCAACTCAGGGCAGCTGGTACCAAAAATATCGACAAAGCTAACGGAGTGCATCGGCCCCGGCATGACGGCGAAGCCGGAGATGGCGTAGCGATCTTCACCGCGGTCTAGTCGAATGGAGAGCAGGAAGTTGCCCATGGTGCTGACGACAAGCTCTGAATATCCATCAAATCCTATGCACTGCGCCAAGCATAACAAACCACAGCTCAGCACGTGCCCTGTAACTTCACTCGCATCACCTGTAGCGGCACGACTAACTAGGCTGTCATTGCTGGGTGTCTGCGCTGCAGTTCCCGTGGTGAAGGCAGTGAAGGGAATGGCGCCAGGACCTTGGGCATGCCCGCTCAGCTCGCGTTGGGCTGTTCTACTCTCTTTGTGATTCAGCAAGTGTCGTAGGGAGCTCAAATCGAGAAACCCTCCTGGACTGGCACCCTGGTTGCCGGTGAGTTCACGACGGTTAACCGCCAAGGACACCACCTGTGGGATATCGGCGACGTTCTGCGTGACAGGAATCTCCGTGTTAATACGACGCAGCACAACAACGCGCCCAACGGTATCCAGTACGACCAGGCTTACACTGACAGCCCCATCTGGGGGAAACATGGGCCGTGCTTCTCCTTTTCTTGGCTTCGACGTCTCGTTCAGCAGGCTATCCAGGGTAGCACAACGAGCGTGTGGGTCGGCCACAGCGGGATGGTCGTTCACAAAGGCAAGATCAGCAATAGGCCCCGCCAGACGACGAACCATACGGTCAGACTCCCCTGCGAGGAGTATTACACGTCCGTTCGTTGTGCCAGCTGCCGCAATCATCCGGTTCATGGAGCCCTGCACTGCGAAAGCGCACACAACATGGTCGGTCTGCCAGCGTGCTAACCATGGGGCGACCTCCTGTGATTCTGCAAGACTAACTGAAATGCGAACTGGAGAATGCGAGAGCGGCGGGCAGGAGCTACCCGCCATGCTTCCACTTATGTGAGGAGTTCCTTCATGCTGCTGTGAGCGAGACGGTGGACATGCCTGCCCAGTGAGCACGGTAGGATGACTGGACCATTCCAAGAAAGGTAGCTGGGGGGACGGTCGCCGGTCCATCACTCGTACCGCAATGTGAAACAGCTGACCTGTATACCGCCCACTGCGTCTGCCTGGTGGACGAACACTTTCTGTCCGCGATGTCTCGTCGCTGTCCCTCACGTAACCACTACACAGCACGATCTGGCGATGCATCACCTGCGGGTCACTTATCGGTTCCGCAGCAGCACAGTCCACATCCGAGTCGTTACCTGATGAGCTGGCCATGCCCCCGGTCCACTCGGCCGGTTTAACGGGTGCAGCCATGTCGGGATGCGTGAATAGTCGAAGAAGGCGCACTTTCCGGTCGAATGCATGTACATTATCCTGACAAATCACTTCCAGCTTCGGGTACGTCTGCGGGGAGAGGGCCTCAATCAGAGACAACATAAGAAACGAGACGTGATGGGCCTCCTGTGCGTCACTCCACGCCACAACGATGCCCAAGCTGTCCATGGACAAGGGTAGAGGCGACCTGACCAGCTCACTGGAGTGACCCCCTCTGGGAGTGCTGAGGGCGGGAGCCATATGGAAACTGCGCGACTCAACAGATGATGTCGGGCAGCTCTCCTGAACGGTGGCGGCGGGGTGAAGAAGAAAGGCCGTAAGAGCCACGATGCGCGTGGTTGAGGAGAGGTCCCAGTTCGAGAGATTCGCGCCATCACTCACATTCGCGCCAAGGGGTGGTTCATGATGCTGCAACGAGGGCTGCCACAAGCAACGCGTGGTGAGGAGTTCCATTGATCGACGCTTATCCATGTTGGGCCCCAAGATGTATACGGCATTTGAAGAGGCGACAACACAGGCAGAGAAACCTTCCTTCGACCACGGGCGGTATGCTACGGTGGCGACGCACCCCATACCAGGTGTACCTGGTAACCCTGTGGCCTCAGCACGTGAGGTGGCGAGCACCGTGCCGCACTTTTGTGATTCCATCGGCAATATTCAGCACGATGTTGTAAGCGCTGTAGAGCACATACGTGTACCAAACCGTCCCTCCTTCCCTGTGTTCCTCCCAACTAGTAGTTCTGTTGAAGTAGCCGGAAGTGTCTGAGGGAGACGGCAGCGGGCGAGATGTTGAGCGCACATTGGGTTGCATGCTCTCAATACGCCGAACAGAATTTCACATACAGTAACCCAAACAGTACTGTGACCACTGTTACAGATTACTCAACGTAAGCTGCCACTGGACTACCCTATGACGAAGGGCCATTTTGCTCGGTGAACCCAAGCAAACAAGGGGAAGTCCGTACGTGAAGATGAACTGTCCCAGGCAACACCATGGGCCTATTCATAATAGTAAAAAGACATCCCATTAAGATGAATAATTTGTATATACTTACATATATTTTAGGATAATGAAAGAGGGTTCCGTAGAGCCCTGCTAACGTTTTTTTTGAAATTGAATGGTTACACACAGACACACACAAGAGCGCAAAGGCACTTCCAGCCAAGCCTCAAGCGGTGCAAGCCGCTTCCCTCTCAGCGCGTACTATGCCGCAACACGGCCTTACTCTCGGACATGTGGAGAATTCTCCTGCTTCATCCTAGCGATGCGCTGCTGGATGAGCATATCCATCTCTGCCTTTTCTTCTGGCCTGTAGCCCCAAAAATAAAGCACTTCCAGCCATACAAAGAACACGGCTGCATGAACAGCCTGCAAAGGATCCTCGTGAAAGGCAGGCTGACGGCGCTCGCACAGTCGGTGCGCGACGATTTGAGAAGCCCAGCCTACAACGTGAATGCAAATGGCTAGTGGTAAGTTCTCCTTCGCAAGCTTCGATCCCCCAAATTGCATGAGAACAATGAACGGCGCGTACAGGGCACCCGCAGCGGGTGCCATCGCGATGAAGGAGAGAGCGTAAAGAGTGGCAACGATGTGCGATGCGTCTATCACAGGGGTTACCTTCAGTAATGAAAGAAATCCAAGTGCCGTGGTAAAAATTAACGGAACGAACACGACGTGTATCAGTTGATTACGCCATTCATTGTGGTACGCTCCGTAGAAGACGAAACTTTTCTTCAAGTCAAGGTAGTTCCCTAAGTAGTTCCACATGATTGTCTCAGCAGCAGTGTTAGCTAAAGGGATAGAGAGGGGAAAGAAGAAACAGGCTACCAGTTCCCTTGTGTCCCTCAAAGCGCGTGAAGTATTACGCCCATCACAACAGCTGATGAAGCGAACAAAAACAATAACTCCCTTCAACTGGGTGGGGGTGAGTATTTCATCTACCTGTACCTCCCCTCCAAGGAACAAGGGTATCCTCACTTGTTTTGTTCAAGGACTCATACCATCATATCAACGACCCACCGCGTTTCTCCCTTTCTGACGAGAAGCTGAGGGCTATATGCGTGTGTGCATGCAGATGGGAAGGTCCCCCCCCTACCGCACGTGGATAGGAATCTCACACGCCGCGGCACTGGTATTGCCGCCGTCACAAACGGCACAATACACAAACAGCATAACCCAAATCCCTTCCCTTCGCTTGTCACGTTGGGAGACCGGTGCATTCCGTGGTGACTATCGACCTCCGTCTGCATCTTCAGCTCTCTGCGTGGCATGGTAAAGCCACAGAACGCCGGCCTCAGGAAAAAAACAGTGCGGTACTGGTCACAGAAGTTATACTGGTGTCTGCGTGACTGTGTACATGGAAGCCCTCATTCCACGCTGCGCACATCTTCGCCCACACGCCAGTGCATCTGTCTCAAGTTAACTACAGTATACCCACTGTACTGCAGCGATGCCACAATCTTGTCCTGCATCCTACTCTCCTCCCGCCTTTCTTGGGCAATGAAGAAACGATCCACAGCGTCCTGAACGTGCTCTAGACACGTGTTCCACCACCTCTTCAGCCGAAACAAGGTCTCCGTATGCAACATGCTAGTCGATTTCATAATATTCTCCTCCTGCCGTAGCAATTCACGTTCGTGTTGTAACACTTTCTCGTACAGCTCACTATACGTGCTTGGTGCACCAAAGTCAGGAAGCAGCTTCTCCCTTTCACGTGCAGCCAGCTCGTTGCGTTGCGATATCAGATCCACCTGGTGACGCTGCTCCTCAACATCGATACTGATACTTTTGCTGAGGAAAAAATATACGCTTGCGACACTTACCATACCTACACCCATGGAGACCCCGAACAGCTGCAGCCGTTTTGGGCTAATAAATGGGGTGGGCTCAACATACGGTTGCAGCAACTCAGGGGCCTCCGATGCGGGGGGGACATAATCGCTTGGCGGGGGATCTACAATCTCTACCGTCCCTAATCGCCGTCCCATATACACACTGGTGTCTGAAGAAACGCTATTCACAGCCGGGCCATCGCCAGGGGTAACTTCCACTGTCTGCTGCGCTCCCGATCGCGTTACAAACGAGGGCCCGCCACCGGCCACCATGAATCGCACCAACGAGCGCTGCATCATCGTTTTACTATTGTACCCGTCTACAGTGGCGTTCCTGGCACCGTGTCCTGGAAAGCCGTAGGCTGCTTCCGTACGTCTTGCCGCCTTGTATTGACGACCGCACACAAGCACTGTTGTCAACCACGCAAAAATGTGTACAACCGGGGCGGGATTGATCCGTGACGAATGGGATAGACACACCAACTCCCCAATAGGAACAATAAAAGAGAATGAGGCAACAAATAAACGAAGAAGGCATCGTATTGCTCCGTCAGTACCAATAATAACTCATCTCAGGTCGCAGATCCCCCATGCATCCATACTACACCGCTGCAGGGAATCGTGGTCGCTCTGTTCCCCTCGATTTAAATTATCCTAACTTGTCATGAGCATAGAATTGTACACGCCACAGTAGATGAGGACATCAGCACCCCACCTCCTATGACCACACAGGAGGATTTCACTCCACCAAATAGTCACTCCACACTTGCGGTTGGGGAGATCTCCCAGTCCTCATTGCACTGGCTCCCCATTAGAGCCCCTTCTAGAGGGTACCCCCCCCCTTCCCCTCCTCCTCAACCCGCGTGTGCCTTTAAAACTCCCACGGCTGGCGGCACATCGGGCACCGTGGGTCATCCACGTCCTGTTGAGCCCACTTCTCTATGCAGTGAATATGAAAGGTGTGAGTACAACGCCCAGTGAGGATTGGGCAGTCGTCACCGGGGATACGGCAATGCGGGCAGCATGCCTCAAAGGGCTGACGACAGATACCACACGTGTCGCCTTTGCTATCCCACATCCACTGCGCTACAAGATGCACGCCAGTGATGTTGATATCCATCAAGGTGGTAGAGAAGTCGCTACTGCAATGAAAAGATTCACCCACGCAAACAGTAGTGAGTAAAAGATTCGCAAGTTCTTTGGACAACTGACAGAGGTACCAGGTCGCTCCATCGGGTATCTCATTTCACTGATGCTGTGAGTTTGATGATGTGTAAGTGAGAATCACTCCTTCTTCTGTACCCCTAGATTGACATGTAGCTGCAATTACCCACACATGCCCACTGGCTCTAGTCTTCAATCCGAGACGCTGTCCTTCAAGTAGTGCACCAACTACACCCCTCCATCCTCCACGATTCTTTGCACAATACGGTCCACCTTGTCATCCATCCTCTGCGCTTTTTGGTCGCCTACCCGGGGAGCCTCGAGCTGTGAAGACACCTGCGGTGAGTGCAGCTTACTGTGTTGCGATGCGCTCTGTTTGCTCGGCACTGGCGAGCTCGACTGTACCCCCATACTCGTCTGAACGGGGGATAAGGGAGACCCACTCTCTGACGACACTGGTGGCCATGATCCGACTTCACAAGGCTGGTCATCCGGCTGTATGCGGATGCTGGGGGGTGCCGTGTACGCGGAGGAGGGAGCACCAGATACCTCTGGGGGGGAGCGGGGCGAGCGCTGCCATACGACTTCGGGTGCACTGTCAAGACTGTCGTCGCTCCGAGGGTGAGTCAGACCGCCGCTGCGTACCCCAGAAGTGCTAACATTGGATGCAGAGGTAGGGAAGAACAACCGAGGCGTTTGATTCACTGAGTGCAAGCCAGCCTCCGCTTGTGTCGTCTTCTTTGAAAGCTGGCCGCTGATGTCGCGATGTCTGCGACGCAGTACTCGCCGGCCAATACGTTCCACCCGAATCTGCAGCTGTGGAGGTAGCACGTCACTTGATGTGCCTGTCGAGTACTCGCTGTCGGAGAGCTGATCCGCTGCGGAGGAAGAGGTGCCCGCCCTATGTGCCTTATTGCCAGTCGTTGCATAGTGCAGCGGAGGAGACCGCGAGGGGTATATCCGCGTAGCCTTCCCATGCTGCGTGGGCTGGCGACGATGTGCATGGGCCAGCCCCATACGACGGACACTTTGTTCTCTATTGCACTGCATCATTTCACCAATGGAAGCGGCTCGCGCGAGAAGCAGATCACTTGCCAACATGTCCTGCTCCAGCTGCACCTGCACCTGCGGCTTAATCACTTGCTCCTGCAGTTGACGGCAATCGTGGTCCGCAATACCATCCGGTGCGTACAGACTCGGCCGAAAGATCGAGGTGTGCGGAGTTGCGTGTGGAAGTTTTTGCCGCACAGCGAGTGAGGGAAGCGGGGGGATGAAGGACGCAAGAAACTGCATTGTACATAGCACGACATACGAAATCGCCAGTGCCCAAAGAGCCTTATGCCGCTGCACTGGAGTGTAGACTCGGAAGGACAAGCCCGGGCACTCCTTCGCTCTCGCCTCACATAGCGGCTGATACCCCTGCACAAGGTCAGTACAGGACATGGGGAAAAGCGGTCGCAGGATAATGGCCATTGCGTGAGATGCGAAGGCTAAGGGGATGGCCCCGAAAAGGATGTGAAGGCCGTGCATCACATACAAGAAACGCGGGCGGGCATTCTCCAGAGCCAGAAAACGGGTGGTGAAGAAGATCACCAGCACCCCCGCCACGGTGGCCGAAAAAAGAAAACAAATCGATACGATCAGGCTGTTCCCCACGCTCATGGGCCTACCATATAGGTATCGTCCGGAGAATGACGAGCTATGGGGCAACTTGCAAAAATGAGACAGACAGGCGGTAGCCGGCAATCCAACGGAGAACTCCTCCGCATGGAGGCACCTGCCAACTGCGTCAGAGTAGCAACAGGTACCTACTACAGCGGCTAAGTACGCCATGAGCGCGATACCGATGGTAGTGGTTACTAACCCCAGCGGAAATACGAGAAAGAACCGTATGCGCAATCGCTTCAGAGCGGGGTGCAGGCTCTGTCGCATGACGTCTTTAAACCCAATGTCGGTTTGCACTATTGTAGGATAGCGCATAGACCGAAACGGAGGCGCCCGGTCCCTGCCCCACGGTTGAAGGGAGGTATCTGGAAGTACCCCGGCAACTTCTCTCTCGGAGTACTCGTGCCGTCTCTCCTGCGCAGCTCTGGCAATAAGCGCTTCCCGTTTGACTTCCCATGCCAAGCGCTTCTCCTCGATTACCCTGTTCAATGCAGCCTGTGCATCAGCTCTCGCTTGCTCATGCAGGCGTCTCCGAGTACGGCGGCGCTGCTCACGACGTTGCTCACGCCGCTGATGGTGCAGCCCAGCGGCCACCTGACGGATAGGTCGAGCAGTGGTAAGAACGCTCCACGTCGACGTTGTACGATCATATTCTAGCGCTACAAGCACCCGCATCTGTACTGCTGAGGCACAGGCTGCTCGAGACTCCATCACCTTCGTTGATACATCGAGGGTGGGTTCCAACGTATGCTCGATGCCATCCTCCTTGACAACCTCCGGTGCTTCTACAACTGCGTGTACACAAACCGACTCATCGGATTGTGCCGGGGAGGGGCCGTTACCGACTTGACATTCTTCCTCCAAAGAGACACATCCGAGGATCTCCCCAATACGGTTGTGTGGCAGTTGATGCCTCCGTGCACAAAAAGATATCGCCGCTGTGCGATCCTCCGCGAAGACGAGCACATCCACCCCACATTCGTTCATCCACCGCATTAGCCCACATCCAGCGAGCTTGAGCCCCTTTTTGAGGCTTCTTCGCTTCTCATCAGCACGGTTGAAAGTGAAATATCGCTCTGCTGCGGCGATGAGTTCGTTGTGGTAGAGCACACTGCCCCACAGGGAGAAGGACAGTGCCAGTACCAGACTCTCAAACGGCGGAGAAATGCTGACAAAATCGTGCCCCGTGATTGGCTCAATTAACCCTTTAGCTCCTTGTGCGTTCGTGGCACCATCCGGCGGACGCTTCTGGCCAATGCGCCCAGACGAGCGTAAGGACAACTGTAGTAAGGACGGGTTCGGCCGCCCAGCGTAACGTACACGCCGCTTTTCCTTTCCTCCACATTCAATACGTTGAAGCAGGTTGTCTGGGACCGGCCTCAGCACAACATCCAACGCCCTTATGTGGTCATTGAGAGATACGGCACAACCACTGGCTATCATCTTAACGTCTGTTTTGCGATAGTCGTGCTGCTGAATAATCGGGGTAAAGAGAGTTAGGGAACTCTTCTTCGCATGTGGCATACGTACAGTACACGGTATTGGTACCGCCGGTTCAGGCAGCCAGTCCCCAATCCTCATTACGTTTCCGGCCGCATGCACAGATTTGCCTGTTCCCTCCCTTCTGGAAGCCGACAGCCCAGTTGTTTCCTGCTCGTCACCGAGAATGAGTCGCACACGTTGTGTGGATGAGCTATGTTTCTCATCAGCTGACCGTGCGTGGGGAGCAACAATGAAAATAGACTGTGGCTGCGGTGCACTGACGCCTGGCGTACTTCTATTCAAGGAATTGGATGACGCCTTCTCTTCTACAGCACTCGACCTTACTGCAGAGAGGCCGCGTGCGTGCAACGGCACGCGATCCGATTCGTCAGTATCACGCCTGGCTGTTGTATCGACCGATTCAGCGGGTGCAGTGCCGCGTGGAAGTGCCGGCACCGTCTGGTAGCGCTGTGGATCACCGCCCCCTTCGTGCCTGTGACTAGGAGGAAGCTGATACTGCGCGACGGCCATGGGATGTAAGCTATCGCCGATAGCTGTCTCCACGCTGTCCATTCGACCCTCTGCGTTTGTCTTGGCAGTGTTTTGGGCATCTCCGGTAGCAGTGGGTGTCGCACCACCCATGATGTGTAATCCCGCATGCACCTCAGGGGATTCATTCAGAGTTGAATAATCGTACACACCACTGACTTCCGCGAGAAAACTGTAGGCCGCTGGCGGGACGTCTGTGCTGCTCTGTAATGGCGTTTCAATAGGCGAGACCACAGCTTGAACAGGGCTCAAAGAGCCCAGGGAGGAAGCAGTTTCGGCAGACATGAAAGGAATCCTTCGGCAGGGAATGCGAAGTCCCTTGGCAAAGTATATGCTGATATCTACTCTAGGAGACGTCTAAAAACAAGGTATTCCGTTCCGCCAGTGAGACAGCTGGATGTCCTATGGGTGTGCAGGAGATGAGCACGGATGGATGCGGATGCTGTATATGCATGAACGTATGGCCACATACACCACGCCGTCAAGCAGGGCGCTGTCCAGTGGGTAACGTGAGTGGGTGATCAGGAGACGGGGAGAGATGAGATAGAAATGATAGAGTATCTTCTCCGTAAGCGGAAACCACCTCGTCCAGAAAAAAATAAGTTGTCTATCGAAGCCAAAGAACGGGGAACAAACTGAATGTGAAAGGGACTGGCACGCTTCTCCCCCGTACGGAGCATCTATCACTCAGTGCAACATCGTGTGACAAGGGCAAGCTCGAATCATTGGTGGCCATGCACAGAACGCCCGTATCCTATCCAGTGATACAGTTTGTACTTACATCAGCGCGAAGAGGTCATCGGCATAAAACAATTCGCAAAACACCTGCAGTATACACTTACGATTAACTGCCGCCATAGCGCCTTCTTCGTTAAACTACGCCCCTAAGCCTCCTCGACATCGTCGCTGGAGTACGACATCATTCCTTTCATGTCAAGAGCCAGCTCCCTAAATGCATCAAATTCGAGGGCCCCTGCAATGTACTCAGTGCAGAGGACAGAGCCAAGTGTAGCGGGGTCCTTCCAATTTTCCATCACAACCTCTGCCAGGTCCTCCGCGGAAGTTCCACGCTGCTTCTCTTCCTCGAGCATTAAAAAGCCTTGCAGGATGCCGTCAATCACTGCGGTGTACCTTTTGAAAAGGGCGAATGCTTCCAGTCCTTGCTGAGAATCTTCTGTGAAGTCCTCCCCTACGAGTTCCATTAGTCCCATGTATTCACTGTCAAAAAATTGGGCGACCAACTCGGTATTCGCACCCTCCCCGAAGTATGCATCCAAGCGGTCAAGCAGGGTTGTTGCCGAGAGTGAGCTGTGCATGAGAAATCAGAAGACGACGAGCCGACACTTGCTGGCTATGACGGCGAGAGCACCCAAGACACAGAATTTAACAAGAGATTCGGTGTAAGGGGGGATCAGTGCAGAAACGGTCCTTCCCTATTCTTGGAGGGTATCTGTACATACAAAAAGAGAAACAGGGCGGATGCAAGGAAAGGCAGCGCATGCGCCAGCTATTGTGCCACTGAAGGACTCACATGAATAGCTGCGGGAAAAAAGAGCTTGGCGCTAATGTACGCAAGTGGTGAATTCTTCTCTGCACGCAGGGTCGGGAGACCGGCGAAATACAGCCTCTTCGCCAAACTGCATATAATTCTTAACAAGTACCCATTGTACCCCTCTGAGTGTGATTCATCCCTTGTCGTATCCTATCGATTCCATACAATGAGAGCACATCCAGTAGCTCACTTACGATGTCCCGTTAGAGAGAAATTAATATATGGTAATAAACTGAATAAAAGCTGGGGCAAATCTTCAGCACGCTGACACACAGTTACTCACACGCACCGATGCACAATAAAGGAGAAACACTTTGCATGGCTGGTGGCAGAGCCAAAACGTGACGGCTGACGAAGGGTGGTGGCTTACCGTTTCATACCACGATAATGCCTACCCCAACTGCCTTTTTCTCTACCCTCTGTAAGCGCATACCAAACGTTTATTTGACCAAACTGTCTCTTACTCCTTCAGGTCGTCCAGCTCTGCCTCCTCTTCGTCATCCGAGTCGTCATCGCCCATTCCCCCCATGTCCATACCGCCCAAACCTCCCATACCGCCCAAACCTCCCATACCGCCCAAACCTCCCATGCCACCCATACCTCCCATGCCACCCATACCTCCCATGCCACCCATACCTCCCATACCTCCGAGCATGGAGGACATGTCACCGTAGCCGCCAAAGTCGTTGCTCATACCCTCCCGTTCGTCATCATCCTCATCTTTCCACAGATTCCAGTCAACGGAAAGCCAGTTCTTGGTGGCCTTGCTGGGCTCATCCACGAGGCGACTCCAGTACTCCTTCTCCTTCTTGACAGCGCAGATCTGTATGGATCCGCCAAGCACTTTAAACGTCGATGCCGCGGGATCGATCTCCTTGAGCAACTTTATTGTGTCTTTTAGTTCGCGCGCTTCCGAGTTCTGCGACGTGACACCTTTCCCTGAGACAGATACTGTGCTCTCAGTGAACTTTACCTCCACATTCGTCGCGTTACTTGCCTCTACCGTGATGAACAAGCGATCATCACGCTCTGCCCACTTCATCGGAAGGTGAGTCATTTGTGGGTATGCTGTTTAAAAGCGGTTTCGTCAAAGAAGATAAAGAATGCTCTGAGGCGAGAGGGGCGCTGAAGTTGCACGAGTAAGCCTGATTACCTGAAACCCGAAGGGGATCAAAAATAAACAGAGACGTGAGAAAAAAAATAATAATGTCAGAGTAGATACACTTTGGAGCACAGAATGCTTCTCGTCCATACAAGAACAACAACATCATACATTCAGCCCACTACTTCCCTGCGCGCCTTTTACTTTTATCGCACTTGCAATGCCCCGCTATCAGCTCCAATTACCACCAACACACACCTGCCCACCATCAAGGGATGCCACCCCCAGTGCATCCACTGCAAAACAGTGCCCACGAGACAGCCAGCCTTGTCTGAGTGTGCCTCCCCTTCCTTTTTTCCCCGTTCACCTGAACCTATGCACTGGCCCTTGGCACTGTTACTTGACCATTACAAAAAAAAAAAACACCGAGAAGAGTCCCTGCGGCATCTGTGCGTTATATTCTCTAGGATTGCGGGTGCCACGACTCTATTCACGTTCTCCAACAGAAATGGCGCCTGGGGAAGTAAGCACGGCAACTACTCTTGTGGACCCTCTCGGATGTACAGGATGTTATTATTGCGCAGTAACATCTCCCCTAGCTCCGTTTCTTGCTTTGCTTTCTCGACCGCATCGCGCAACTGGAGATTCATAAATGAATCACAACTGACTAACGTGCCAACGTACACCGGTCCCCACTTACTCTTAACGTGCACGCAACGGCCAACAAGACTGGCAAGAAATGCTGCAGGAACGTTGGAGTCCATGGAGTACAGTGTGCGCGATAGAGTCCGCGTGTTCGCAACTTTTTGTGCTGCTATAGAACCCCTTCTTTGGCTATGCAGTCCTCCGCTATTCTTAATGGCAAGGCTGGAGGAGGAGTGGGGGAGAGATGGTAAGCCAACGGCGTGACAGCTAGTGTGCTAATTGTGCCGCCGTAATGACACAGAAAAGAACAACTACTCCCAGCGAACCGTGCAGGCTCACAATACAAAGACTGGCGTTAGTGTGTACGTGTGTTTAGGTGACGAGAAAGAAAAGTAGGTGCATGAAGAGGATATAGATGTGTGTAACGTTAGCATACGCACCTTCTACCCCCCCCCCTCCCCCCTCATAAGTACGAAGTACCCCCCACTCGCTCTCCCTCTCTCCATCCAACGAGCAAGGAGTCACCTCACCTGCTTGACAAAGGTCGTCTTTTCAGCGTAATTCATTCTTACGGCAGAAGCGCTCCGGATTTTATTATGGCCATCAGCCAGGAGTATGTTGGACTATCCATATGGCAATACTTCAACAACTGGATAGTGCACATTTCGTTACAGTATGGGGGTACACGCAAAAAGTAAAATGGAACAAATGAAGGACTTGAAAAGTATCATAGAGGGGGAAAAAGTGATAAAGGGAATCCACAAAAATCATTCCCCCACCGAAAAACTAAGGAACACAAGGGAGATAAGGCGTGCATGCTATGGTAAAAATAGTGAGCCTTTGTCACTGATGCAGCTTGAAATTTTCCGCCCCTCTTTATCCCTCTTACATACCCGTTGCAGTTTCACCACTGACAGACACAGATACCAGAATGTGCGCCATTGCGAACATGGAACTGTAACCCCGCTCTTCAGCGTGGCCGCCACTCACTCTATCGAAAAAGGATAAGGTGGTAGTGAGGGGATGACAAAAATACAACAACAACAACACCAACCAACCAACAAATCAAACGCAACAAGGGATGGAAACAAAATAATAAAAGGAGAATCATAAGTGTAACCTAATTGTGGAAGGAAGGTATTACAGGCACCTGTCCCATCGACAGCATGACACATGGTGCCTCTTGTAAAAAGAATGTCTGTCTCCTCCCATACCCGGCAGAAATCGCTATGACAAAGAACGGGGACACCAATGACATCCGCTCCACCCCTTTCGTATACCAGTGACGCCGATTCAGAAGAGGCAAAGAGGAAGCACAACACCGAAACACTCACGCATACCGTTTCATACGTAGGACCACTGCGCCTGCCCTCTCCCCCTATGCCCTCTTGATCCATCCTTTGGCATGCGGACCTTCGGTGAGGTATCACGAAAATGGGTTTCCACTGAGCCAGTCCTTCAAAGGATCTGACCTTTCAGATACCGCAGACACCGCTCTCCACTATTGCACTGATAAATCATAATGTCTGTGCTCACTCAGAGGAAACCAGAGAGAAACAACTCCATAGTGTGAGAGGCGAAGACTACTTGCATTCGATTAGTTTGACCCCCCGCCTCCTTGCCCGTTAGCGACAGTTATTTCTACACAAACGCTGCTCTTGCGCGTTTTTTGCTGTCCCGTATTTATCGAGTACGCGCCTCACTCAAACGCCTTGTAGGTCATAATCAGATAATAAACAGGCAACAGCAGCAAAAACAAATATATCCGCTTCCATCAACACGGATGAATGGATTTTCGGTGCAGCGTGCAGGGAAGACGATTCCCGGCGAAAAGAGAATCAACATGTTAGCAAATGATTCATCCTGCACTTTCGATGGACTATAATTTCATTGGGAAGAGGAGGGGAAACAGAAAAGAACAAAACGAAGAAGAGATAATGGATGTACCGCCGTTGTGTTCACTCTTTTTTTCCACGTGGCCAGATACTCTACTTGAGAAGCGAAGAGGTACAAACCGATTCCCCCCGCAGTCACCCGAAGAAGGCCCACACAAACGAATCACATGCAAGCCGCAAAGGAAAAGAGCCTCAAAAGTCTGAGCAACATGCGATCTGATGAGGTTTCTCCATCCTCCGCGGTTTGAAGGTCTTGTGGCCAAGTTTGGAAAGAAGAACTCTTCAAGTAGGAGAAGGAAAATTGAGTCACAGAGTGGGAAGGGTGGGGGGGGGGGCTCGCCATCCTCAACATAACTAACCCCCTTCTTCCCTTCTGTTGCCCCCTCCTCGCGACCCCCCAAGCGAGGGCAAACAAAAACAGCGGATACCATGAGGGCGGGTGTCGCCACCTATGGGGTGCATGCCTCCCACACACTCTCAAAACAAGAGGTTCAGTTTCATCACTAAGCACAACCCGCTCGCCATTGTCTTCCCACATAACCATCTGGTGAGAAGGTACAGTTGGACAACAAACACACACCCACACCCACATACGCTAACCAAACACATAAAATGGCAACTGACTTGAGGAGAGTAGAGGGAGGGGGTGGAAAAAAGCTAATCAAGCGTCTCACTTTTTGTTGCCGCATGTTTATACGCTTTCCCTCGTCGCAAAACAAATTTGGAGACGGACATAAGGACAACAACATACAAATGTGACTTATGAGCGCGTGCGCAGAGGAAGAAATGGAAGGGTAGCGAAAAACAACAATAACGACAAAAACCGCAAAATAAATCATCCGTCGCAGAGGAAGAACCCGCCAAAAGCATCTAGACACACCCACACCCACTCAACACAACAGAAATGTGAGCCGGGGTAGGGATACCACTGTGTTGATACAGTCCAGCTGCAAAAACCGGCCAGGTGGCTGGCGTGTACTTACGGTGTGGATAGTAACTTCGGGAAAAGGTGCGTGCAGAGGGGATAGGCTCGATACATCTGTGAAGGGAACGGCACCGTTCGTGCAGAACCATCCTCCACCCCATCCCTCATCATACCTCAAGCCCTACCCTGGTACTGGCGAGTATTTGCAAGCAGTATCCCCTGTGCTTCGAGCCGCACAGCAAGACTTCCACACTCAAAGCGCAAGCCCACAAAGTACACACACGTACCTACGGCTGTGATAGAATCATTTTCTCAAGAAACTCAGGGGCAACACCCAGACATATGCACAAGAAACGAAAAACTTGCCACACTGATAGCAGGTAAAGAAATGGAGGAAGGAAACGGAAGGAAAAAAGGACGGAGAGCATCACCAGGGTAACGGAAGGTTGGCTCACCATCCAATGAATCGAAAAGAAAACAGAACATGGCCGTGAGAAGAAAAAACAAACTATATATATATATATAGTGACTTTGCGTGGGGATGGGGCGCGGCTTGTAGATTATCAGTGAAATTAAGGAGTGATATGCGCTCAAAAACGAGAACAACAAACCAACGGGTACAATAAACGCTCGCAGAAAAACTTTCCTCACTCCGTACATAGAACCACCTTTTTTTTTTCTTCACCGTTACTCCTCCTCTCCTGGTCCGCTGGTGTAAAGGAAGAATACAGCAGACGAACAACTGGTTATGCAAAACTGGATAATCACTACCAGGCACCCCTGACAAACAGTTAAACCAAAGAGTGTCTGTGCTATATGCGCATGTCACTAGGATAAAGCACGCCCCGTACAAAGGCAATCCCAAACACTTTGCACGGTTACGCGCCCCCGTTGCACCTCTGTCCGCGAATGGTAGCGCCCCTGAGCATCACACTACGATGGATAAGTCCCGGTAAACTCACACACGCCACTAATGGAGTAGCAAACGTAAACAAATCAACTAACAAAGCGAGGGAACACACATTTAGCGAGACTTCCTTCGTGAGGAATACACGGCACCATGAGCAAACTCAAGTGCAAGGCAGTGCTCTTCCAAACGGGTTTCTCTGAAAGGAAAGGAAAAAAAGTAACAAACAAAAAACCGAAGCTCCCACCACCAAAAGAGTAGCAGGATACATACCCAAACACATATGTTGATACGTGGCAAGCGCAGCACGCCACAGTAGCAGACCAAGTAGTTTTCACTTTCTCCCAACACTATAAACATACCAAGGACAAAAAAAAATGCTAGCAGGAAAGGAATGAAAAAAAAAAAAAGATGTACTTAGCGAAGAAAGAGAAGAATACCACTGTAACTAAGAGATGAATCAGCCCACAACTCGCATCGGGGGTGAGGCTAACACACCTAACCAAAAAAAAAAAAACAACAATAACAAACGAAACAACGTTTCTGCTACATATACTTCTTCACAAGAGTGCGCGAAGCACAAACGTGTATGCATAGGCATATACCATTGTGTATGATTAAAAACAAAAAAAAAACAAAGAAGAAAACCATCAGTGAGAATTAACTAACCCCAAAATAAACAATGAACAAACTAGCAACAAACTACACCGTAGACACACAATGGAGGGAAAAGTACGCTCGACTCCTTCAGGCACTAAAGTACCACGTTTGGTACATTTACCGATGCACCAAAACACTTAGGAGTGGACTATTATCAGCGGAAAGCCACAACAACAAAGGAAAAATAAACTACAAAAATTAGCCAGTAGTAGCCACTGCAGCACCATATGAACATGGCCTTGTTCCTCGCATCATGTAGTTTGCGAAAGACCCGTCCACCAGGTCGTAGAGGCATTAAGTTGAGAAAATGGCGAGCTGGTTGTATTCCCATATGCAGTCAAGATGGGCTGTGGGGACGCCGGCGTACTCGCCGTGGGTTGTTGCACCTGGTTAATTGCGTCGCTAGCCACATCGCTGGCAGCCTGAGCCCGTGATTCTGTTTGCTCACCCTCAGACAGCCCGTCGTGATATGGAGCCACCATACCGTTTATGAACACCGGGGCGGTGTTTTCAGAGGTGGAGTGGACGGAGGATCCCGCGCCTGATCTAGATACGCCAAAGGTGAAGTCCCTAGGTTCCAGTATATGACGAAAGCGACACTTGCGGCGGTTACAGCGCCCGCTGAGGAAATGCTGGCACACGCTGTTCACATTCACTGCACTCTTCTTGGCTGGCTGGTCAGCCTGCTTAGGCCGTGCGGCATTGGCTTCTCTGCTGCCCGCCATCACTGCAGACGCAAAGTTGTCGTGCCCTCCGTGCCCGCTGGGGTGAGCGTCTCTGTCATGATTTGTGAGCAGGTTGTTGGCGAAGACCTCGTGAGGGTGAAGCGGGGTGTTGGAGTACATCATCATTCCCTGAGGCCTGCTTCCATCCGCCGTCCACATCTGTGGCTGCTGTGGCACCATATACAGAACGGAGGTCTGAGGTGCTGGGGCACTTTGGGGCTGCTGCTGCTGGGGAAACATGGTGACATATGCCGATGGCCTGGGACCCGACTGATCGCGTGGTAAGTTGTTACAAAGCACGTACGAGCTTGGCGGTCCACTTGCGTGGTTTCCCTCCTGCTGGGGCATTACCATGGCGAGGTCAAGGGGCATCGGCTGAACTGCCGCCATGGTGCAACCGGTGTACTGTCCCATAGGGAATGACCCCATCATTATGGGCATCGGCATGGAAGCGGGAGCGCTGCTGTATGGCGGAAATGTTTTCCCTTGGTACTGGGAACCCTGCAACTGAAGATATGCGGCCATTCTGTCTTTGCTCCTGCTGCCGAATGTCTTGCGCAGAGACAAAGAAACACAGTACTCAGCTCCTTTCACTTCCTTAGACAAACCGGAGTCTGCACTCCCGCCTTTTGTTGTTGTTGTTTTATGACAGATGCCTTCACAGAATCTATCGCCGGTTTTCTTCTGGATTGCAAGTGTGCAAAACTCCGTGAAACAGTACAACTGGCCCTTCGTCTCTAGAGACCTGTTTCTCTCTTTCCCTTTCGCCTTTTCTGCTTCTTTCCAGGTAGAAATTGGCACCTTTCACAGGAAGTGTGGAATAAGAAAGCAGAAGTGCAATTCCAAAAAAAAAAAAATATGAACAGGGAAAATGGAAGAACAATCCGAGACAAAAGTGGCTAAACGAGCGCTAGGAAGTACACGTCTACTAGTATTTTCTTTTGCAATGTAGGAGTAGGAAGCGAGGCCGACCAGAATGAACGGAAGAGAAGAAGTCAGATGGTGGGAGATAATGCACGCAAACAGCCCCCGAATGCAACGCACTTCATCACCACTCATACAGCGTGTGATGTTGCCCGTAAAATGCTGCCATTACCACACCTGTACAGGTATCTATATATCTATAGATATGCTGCTGTTGTTTTTTTGATTCTTGAGAAGACACTATTATGACGCGAGGTGGGAACACGGTGTGCCTCCTGGTTACACCATAACCACACATACATGCAATAGAGAGTCCTCCCCTGCCTTGCCGCCAATTAGTGAACTCGTTCACGTGTCTGTTCGTGAGGTTTCCCTTTCCCCCAGGGTTGCTTGACGGTGAAGCAGCAGCCTTGTATGCGTTAGCTGTTGCCTCAGCTGATCCGCCACCGCATTCCTCCTGCGAAGTTGTAGCAGAAAATCCGTTAACTCTCCATACAACTGAGCCTGCACCGCTTCTACCTTGGGATCACAAAACGACGCGCTGTTAGGGCCGTCGTATGGCACAAGACCACTCACTTCCTGCTCTCTCTGCAGCTGCATCTGCTTACGCATACCTGCGGCACGGTGACGTAGTTTGCCGGCAATGCGGTGCGCCAGTTCATCCTCATCAATGTCCTGCGAACGGGAAGCTGAAGGAAAAAATGCACTGAGCCCGGCGTCCTCCGCGCTGATGGCCGTGCTGGAAGAAGGGCACGCTGCACTCACGTTGGCATGCCCACTGTAGAGGTTCCGCGACTGTCGTTCGCTCAACATGCGGGAATAAAAGCAGAAGGGAAACTCTTCTGCATCCGTGTACCGCTTGGTAATAGGCGGTTCGGGTGTAATGCATTGTCCATCAGTTCCAGTCAACAATCTCCCAGCAGGCCCATGCTGCGGTGATGGAAGTGGCACTTCGCCGTCAGCTTCGCCATTCTGCATCGTTGTGTCTGCACTGCCTATTCTATTCATCGCTGTGGGTGTAATACTCGCGCTGTCGTCTGCAACGAGTACCTGTGCATAGCAATCCGTCCGCTCTGCATAATGCCGTTCGTACACGCTAGACCTGTAGTGTGGCGAGCGGCGTGCAGCAGTAAAGAGTAAGTGAATATTCTCACCCCACAGGGTGTATTTCTCCGCATCGCTGAGATCATCATCGCTCCTGTAGGACTGACATATTGTCGTTCGAATTCGCCAATCTGGCATGCGGATGCAACTGCAAAATCCGCTTGCCAGCTATACTGTTTGATCTAGCTACCGTCGGTCACAACGGGATGAAAGGGCAGATCCCTGGCGTGCCTACATTCGCCCCCCCCCTCCTTCATACACCAACAAAAACATCATAATAAAATGTTTGCCAAACGGAAATGACGTGAAATGTGACGAAGTGAAGAGAGACCAAAAGTACTTCTGCCTGCGCCTCCCCCCCCTCATTCCTCCCCCTTCCTCCGTTGATGTCTCGCGTTTTCTCCTCCCACTCCTCACTGTTCTCTACACAGCAGTAGACAACGGAAGGCAATTATGCAGCGGCTCATATTTTGTGCACCAATACTCACCGGCGCTGTGGAAAATAATGAGATTCTGAAACCATCGCTTCTTCATCTCCACAAGTGCCATTATATACGTATACATAAGCGTATATACTGCGAGCTTCATGGACGAGGGCCTCTCAATCGCTTTATCCATACGATAATCTCTACCGCATCTCCACTAAAAGACAGGAAAACATCATTGTCCAAACGTTCAAAGCACAGACGAACAAACCATGAGGGAAATAAAAAAAGAGCGTCGCACCACTTTAATTACACCTCAGGCGTGTTCCTATCCCCCACCGCGTACCTGCACCCCCATTTACTTCTTCACATTACCGCTTCCTCCACTGGTGCCCATGCCCAGGAGACTCTTGTACGTGTCATAAATCCACCACTGCAGACCAGTCAGGGTGCCAATCATCAGGATACGTGTGCCCAAACCCTTGGTGCAGATGTTGCCGTAGCCCATCTCCTTTGCGATCTGGCCATACGATTTGCCCGCGTTGGTGGCCTTACCACGAGCGGATACCAGCGTGTCGGCAGGGTGCGAGACGATGGCGCACACGACGCCCGCAATGTACCCGGAAGCGAACGTAATACTGAGTTGGGTCGGCTTACTGTACTCGTCCTTCGGCCTTGTGAATACGTACTGGTAGAAGAGGCGTACAATCTTCTCAAAAAAGTAGAATTTCGCCATCGTGTACGGAATCTGGCGGCACCACAGTGGTGTGAGGGACTTGAAGGGGAAGCCCGAGGTGGGATCTGACCGCATCATGCTCATGGCGGCACCCATGCCAGTAGGAAATGTTCCCTTGGCGGAGGTCTGAACCTTGACCTTGACCATCTCGAACGGGCACAGTCCCATGTCAGCAAAGAACTCAGCGGATGCGGAGCCGGCCAGCCAGATGAGACCTTCATACTTCTTGGCCGCCTCTTCGCCAGCTTGGTTAGCGTAGAAGTCCTTGAAGAACTCGTACAGACCAAATTTGAACGCGCCCTGGGTGGAGTAGCCAAACAGAGTAGGCAGCCAGCCCTTCAACAGCCCGGTGGTGCCAACGCCCTGCTCCTGCGCGACGAGGCGAAGACCTTGGAACAACCCGCGGTACTTTTCGGGGTTTACCTGCATGTTGCACTTGACGACATCCAAAGGACACACGGCGGTGTGGGTGGTACCACATGCCAGAATGCCACCACCGATGCACTTCAGGTAGTAAGCGCCATCATGCGGGTTGGAGGGGTTGACGTAACGGGCATCCCATTGCTTCTTCTGCGATGCCATGGCCATGATAATAAAAGGTGTAAGCTGAGCTGTTAGAGGAAATTATTCATAAGACGAAAAACGTGGATTAGCACATTTTCCACAAGGGAAAGGCCAGGCAAACAATCAAAAAGGAAGCACCTGTGCGGGGCTAGGCGGAGACGGCGCTTGAATGTTGTAACGGCACTCCGACTAGTGAGGAACACGCCGTGTAACAACAACAGCAACATGCTCACCCCTTTCCCTATGGGCTAGAGCAACGTATACGGTATCCAATCCCTTTCTCGTTACACCATCTTGTTTCGTGATAAGAACACTCATACACACCTTCTGCCACTGCGAAGGCAGTGGTCTACAGGGACACAGATGTCCTTCACTCCTCTCCCTTAACTCACGTTGGCCAGAAAGCTCCACACACAACAGCGGAGAGGAAGGAGCTACAAAACTAATCCACGCCCTTTACAGGCCCCGTTTGTAAGCGGGTGCTGCCGACACTCCCTACCTCTCGATTTCCCCGTAGCCCAGCTACCATTTTCGGTTACAAATTAAAGCAGATAGGTGGCACCACCGGTGGTGCCTTCTTCACGCGTTAGTAGGGCTCTGCTGATTTTTTGAAGCATACTCAGTCACAGGGAGGAAAGAACGATGTCTGAGTAGACAAACACGTGCCTGACAGTCACGCAGGCCAGCTCCCCCACACAAGTCGCCAGTCACAGCAGCCTATTGGTTTCCGTAATAAGCGGCTTACCCACCAGTAAACTGCTCGGATGGAACTTGCGCCACTCCTCTGACTCCATCTCTAAAATAGCCCCATAGGTTTGAAAATCAGCATCCTCGTATACCTCGACTAGCGATCCTTCAAAGCCATCGGGGCGGAAAAAGCGCACGATAATGTACGACAACAGCATCGTACCGCCGATGAGGATGCAGCTGCTGTAAAGCAGCGGCTTGCTGCTCTGCACGGTCATGATGATAAGAAAGAAGGAGAAGGCTGCCGGGACACCGGCCCAAATCCAGGCAGCAAAGATCCCGCCTGGTGCCGTGTACGGCCGCTCAAGCAGAGGCTGCGACACTCGTAATTTCAAAAAGGATGACAGGATAGCAATCAGTCGAAGTGCGTACATGACTTGATCCACCTGCACAAGGGTCTGGAATGTCAAGAAAACCGATAGCAAAGAGGTCACGGTGGCATTCACGAGGATGGCATTCGCCGGTGTGCCATACTGTTGCGAATAGCTGCTCAACCACTTGGAGAAGAAAGATGGGAAAGCATTTAGTGTGCCCATGCCAGCGAGCGAGCGGGATGTGGTGGCCAGTAGAGTGGTCATGAGACCCAATGTGGAAATAGTTCCGCCAACCATGACTGTCACCGCCATGGGGGTTCCGCCCACTGCTTCCCCGACCTTCACCCAGAATCCATCTCCCCAATCCTCAAATGGGATGTGATCGATCTTCGGTGCACTCGCCCCGACGAGAATGGGGGGGATATAAGTTACCAAGGCGCCCACAATCATGAGCAAAAGAGCACGGATGAAGGTGGGGTTGGGATTCTGAACCTCCTCAATGACGTTGCCAGCGGAGTCGAATCCGGAAAAGTTCCACGCCACGACAGGCAGAAATAGAGACCAGTTAATATGATCCGGGATGTACATGATGCGCTCACGATTGAATCCATGCGGCACCTGCAACACAAACATAAGAAAGAAGGGCAGTATGGTAACCAGCATGATGCCAACGCTGAAGGTTCCAACGATGAGCACGCCAATGATGTTAACGAGTGCGCAAAGCCACACGAAGCAGATCTTTATGAGCGACTTCTGAATCCAGCTGAGGTTAAGCAGCGTGTCACAGTAATCAGCAAAGACGGCTGGGTACAGGCTGTTATCCACCGCGTTGAGAAAAGCGGACCACAGGACCGTCGTAAAGGTGAACCACGGCGCGAAGGAGCAGTTCACCCACATCGTGGGCCCGGCGTTGGAGGGGATGGCGCAGGCCAGCTCCGCCACACACAGAGAGACCGGAATACCCCACACGAACGGGATAGCGCATAGAAAGATGATCGATAAAAGTGGGCCACCGGCGCTAACAGAGTCCTCCAGGCCGTAGCCTCCGCTAATGCTGGCGGTGTAGATAACACCGAGAAGGGTAAGAGTGGTTAGCACAGCTTTTGGCCGCGAGCTTGGCTCATGGGGGCTGTGAAACCGAACCGTTGGGGAAGCGCTACGGGTTTGCCCAATCAGCCTATCCCGACCACTTCGTGCATTGGGTCGACCCTCCCGCATCAATATCACCAAAATCGGAACGAGCCGAAACCGCCACGATACCCTTTTACCACCGGCACTGGTATCCCGCTAGCGGTCAAAGCAGTTTCCTTCCCCCGCTTCAATACCTGTGTGAACACCAGCCTGCACTTCCTCGACCTTGGAGCGATACAAGGTCTGGATACTCTGCGGAGTGGTTAGCCGGCAAGAACTAATTACCCTGCTCGATAATGCAATGTAATATCCCGCACTTTGGCCGCGGAGACCTACAGAGACAACCCCAAATGAATAGAACCAACAGAGAAAGGATTCTCGGTGGGCATTCCTTACGACAGCCTGCACTCAAGCTGTTGCAGTGTGATACACACCCTTCCGTACCGCATGTTCCTCTGGGTACTGCAAAATTCAAAGAAACATCAGGCGCGCCATCTTCGTAACGAACAAGAATCTCCGCCTTCATCCATCCAATGAAAGAGCAATACCACCAGTGATGCAATAACAGAAATGTGCCTATTCATTTTGGCTGCGTATCAGCAACTAGAGTGTCCCACCGGGTGGCGCTACGCGTTGGGATTCATTTCACCCACATGGCAGCGCACCCCAAGTCCACACCTACGCATATATCCACCCACCGGTTGTCACAGTAGGAGCAGTGGGCAGCAAAAAACAACTACAACAAACGTCTTCTCCCTCACCTAGGGAAACACAATCAATGGAAGAAGACGGGTGTATTGAAAACCAGTCATCGGTAATACGTTGCTCACAAACCTCGGGAGAGCAGCCTTAAGATGTTGACACCCGACCCACGAACTGCAGTTAACGTAAGGTACCGTGCACCGTTCTGTACCGTGACGCTGGCCCGGTCTTTCCAGTTCATGGTAGGCACACCAACAATGGCACAGAAAAGCAATGATCAAGTGCGAAGAGAGGGAAAACAGCACGCAAACAGGCCAAAGAAGCTTCCTCCTCATCGTCCCCGAAGACGAGCAAATTGAGTCTCCAAATCATCTTCACCGTTCGTCGTCGTTTCAGCCGCGGCAGGAAGTGCGCTTATCACATGCATATTGCCATTCAAGTGCTCCTTGATGTCCAACCCGTGCTCATCCGCGACCTGCGACATCAAATTGTTCACCTCGTCCTCCGGCGTCACCATCGCTGTACTCTGCCCAATTGCTCCCTCCATGTAGGAAGATGTGACATCCATGGTTTCAAACTGCGATTCAAACTTGTCCATGAGTTTGCTGATCATCTCGGGGTTCATGCTGCTCAGCACCTTGTCCATTCCCTTCACCATGAGTCCCATGTTCTTCGTCACCATCTTCATCTTGATCGCCGTCTCGAGCCTCGCGACAACCGCATCCATGCGGGCCGCCAATCGAAGATGGTTGAGCGATTCATTCTTCTTGCGAATGCTGTTCTGAGCGTAGATGCGCGCACCTTCCATATTTCCCTTCTCCATGGCTTTCTTGCACTTGTTCATCTCCTGCTTCTGTTCCTTCTCACAACGAGTCGAGTTTTTTGCAAACTGCTTCGCCGTGAACTTCAGCTGGAACTGAAGGTCCAAAAGGCTATCGACAGACATTGGTGATGAAGCACGGCGATGGTACCTGTAAGGTGGCCCCTCCGCTCTAGAACGCGAAAAGTCAGTACTAGTTGACACAATTCTTTATGTTGCTCCCCAGTGTGAATTACAACCCTACTCCCTTAGAACAGAAAGTAAAAAAGATGTAAAGAACGGCAGCAACAAAGCATCATGCGAAAAGCAGCACGCTCCCCACACTCAACACGATCAAACGCTACCTTCATCAAGCACGCAGAAGGAGGTGTCTGCGTCTGGGAGAGGGAAGAAATCGCAATATCAGACGCCGGAGATTCCCCCTACCATCACTTGCTCCAGCAAAAAAAAAAAATGCATCAGCAAATGCAACTGCGCCTCAGTCTTCATCAGGATTGATCAGCTTTCGCACTT
Organism: Blechomonas ayalai; assembly: GCA_020509355.1. Lineage (NCBI taxonomy): Eukaryota > Euglenozoa > Kinetoplastea > Trypanosomatida > Trypanosomatidae > Blechomonas > Blechomonas ayalai. The sequence goes on along the minus strand of JAIZPF010000008.1, from coordinate 2,947 downwards.
GGCGCATCACATACTCCGACTCAAGCGCTGCAAGCACGCGCTCCTTATCTGCCATCTGCTTCTCCAGATCGCGTTGATCCAGGTGCGACCCATCCATCAGGGTAATGGACACCCTCCACGTGGCCTCGTTATGAGGAAGCACCTCCTGTAGCTTAGCATAAACGCATAGTCCGATGAGAGAAACAAGGGTGCAGTGCGGAACGGTCGGCTTCAAGACAACATGAGCAGCCGCTCTGGGCTTCGGCGCTCTCCAAGTCAAAACGTGGGAGGGCGCAACTCCAGGGGGGCACCCCGTAATAGCGGGTTTATCAACACTTTCAGGATCAACGGCAAATACAGTGCGGCACGCCGAATTACTGTCCGTATCGAAGGGCCTTGTGATTGAGGAGCAATATGCTATCGTGCAGCGGTCCGGAGCTACGACGCCCAAGTCCACTAGTGTGTACCATGGCATCTCTGGGTCACGCACAACACAAAGATCGGCGAAGAGATCCTCGTCTGTGTACGACATCCCGCAGGCAGCACTTTGCACCAAGGTACTGCAAACGTCAGCTATTGTGTGACAAAAATCACTGTGGCACCTCTTCAAGGAACGCTAGCATTCCTCCCGCAAGGCGAAGGAAAAGGAAGGACACAGAAGCCGCAGTGGTCACAAGGGGGAGGGGGACCGAGCGTGCCTCCTCACAAAACTATCGGAGGCTGTCCCACATCGCCTCTCCAACGGCATACATACACCTTCGTGCTGTCGGCCAGTCGTACAACAGACACTTTTCTGTGCCACCGCGGTCACCACATCAATCTCACAGATGCCCCAACGGTAGAGCTCATTTCTTCGGTATTACATGTTGATTGTACATCTGTGAATCTCCACACATGCCCTGACCTCTTTCCTCCAGTGCGCTCACTGCACAGGGAATTCGAACGTAACCGCATGGAAAAGCAAAATGGCTAAGGCCCGCGTAACTGTTATGTGCTAGTCGGCAGGCACTCAACAACTCACTACAATGAGGCTTCGTTATCACCGATGGGGGCATCTAGTGGGGATGTCGCTTCATTTTCGATCACTAGTTGTAAGCCAAACTTCCCACCCCACATCTCCATCTCCTGTACAACAGGATGCCTTGGACCATAGAAAACTTGTGAGGCGTGCCTGGCGCTGCGTAAGTGAGCTACCGCCTCGTTGGTGTCTTGCACCCAAATCAAAAAAAGGGCAAGTACAAACTCCGCCCGTGCCACGCTAGGGTGCTCCACACGATAGCGCTCTTTCTGGATGCCATAGATACCGTAGAGCATCTTGGAGGCATCCGCGAGGTTCTCGGCGCCGAATGCCGTTGCACTTGGGTATGCGTTATCCTGAGTGGCGTCCTCATCCTCGTAGCGCTTCAGCCTCTTCATCCCATCCATCTGTTCCACAACTTCCTCCAGCATCTGACGAAGGTAGACGTACCATATTTCCTTGACAGTATCATAGAGTGCCATGGCACTCTCCGTGCAGGCTTTGGCGGCAAATACGTTGCCCAAGTCAAAGTAGCTAAACGTCGTCAGCACATGCTCAGGCCCGTGGATACTGCTAAGGTAATAGGTGGCGCACGTCAGATGCTGTATGGCTGAATCGAGCTTATCATCCGCTGCGTAAAGGAGTCCAAATGTTTGGTGAACTTCCGCCTTCATTGCTACCGTAGCACTCTCCTGATGCTGTAACATAATAAAGTGGGCTAGTGAAAGCATTCCTTCCGCTTCACCGTACAAGCCGAGGAACTGCTTCGTCCGAGCAAGATGCAGGTACGATGGGAGAAGCTGCAAGTGGTTCTTGCCAAAAAACACTTCGCGAAGACGCAACACCTTCACACCTGCCTCCTCTGCAGCCTCGCCGTTGCCGTTGACTAACAAACGCCTACACTCTTCTTGGGCGCGGTCGAGTAGGGAGACAATAATGGATGACACGCGCTCGCGGTGAGCCGCCCTCGCTTCCAGTGTATTAATCCCTGGTGCGGGAGAGTCCATGCGCAGCATAAGATCTTCGAACTTTTCTTCCATGTTCAACCATCCCACATCGGAGATATCGTAGGGGTTATCGTCTATCCCTTTTGTTGAGGTGTTGCCATGTGGGGATCCAGAGACGTGCGCCCGCGTGACCGTTTTCTGGGAGGAGGGCATTACTGTGACACTGTCTATCCTACGTCGAGCAACGAGATAGCAAGCAAGACTGGGGGCGTTGCCGCTGCCTTATACAGCCTCAACAGGTATTGCAGACAGCAGTAAAAAGCCCCACGACAAACCGCCCGAGAATCAGGCACTGAACCAAGCAAGAAGAAGCACAAAGCAATGGAGTACAGCACGGTGGATCACCGTCATTCCAAACCACCCCTCTTCCTCTACCAGCGAAGCTCAAAGCTTCGGCGGCTGAAACATCTTTTATAGGAGGGAGGGGCAGGTGGAGGAGTTCTCTTGGATAGCTTCACATGCGCTGCGTTATTTCAAACAAACAAACAGAACAACAAAAACCACCTTGTATCCGACTGTAAAGATGTATAAGTGTCGGCATACGATATCCTTATGTGGAGCAAAACCGCTTATCGCTCACACGACACTCCTTACCTGTGGCCTTGCCTTTACGAATACAGCAGAACCAGCAAATTCCATCACACCGAATAGTTGGCTTTATACACTGTACGCTTTTATTTTATCAGGCGCGCCAATGTGGTACAATTATGTTAGCGGGGTGGAGGCCCAAAAGATAACCAGCCCGTGCGAGTAGCAGAAGGTTTAATCATCATCACTAGCGATCTTCTCACTCTTACGATTCATGTCAAGTGTCGGTGGAGGGCTGCCAAAGGAGGGAGCCCCACCGCGCCCCCCGCGGAACCCGCCACGGTCACCACCTCGACCACCACGACCGCCGAAGCCCCCGCGATCACCACCACGGCCTCCGAAGCCCCCGCGATCA
>JAIZPF010000007.1:270270-284481 GCA_020509355.1 Blechomonas ayalai | reverse complement strand
ACGCCCGCAGCGCAGGAGGCACGGCTCTTTCCGCACACACACACACACGCACCCGCTACGCTTTTAGATGGGTTGGAAGAGCTAGCGAAACTGACAGCTTCACCCCCTCCCCCCGCCCCTGACGGGCAAAACCAAGAGTAATGCAATGGTGGTGCCACCAGCGACAGCAGACCTTCGGACGTGGACCGCTATGCGTGGCCTGCTGCTCACCTGACGAGGCTGCGACCGCGAAGCATGGCTGACACCGACGGCTCGCGGCCCACCATGTTCACAAAAGCTTGCTTCAGGTCAACAGAGTTGCCAACAGAGAGGATGTGCTTGCGGAAATGATCGCCGACGGAGCGCGATAACCCCCCATTCACCTGCATCCACTCGTATGCATCGTGATCCAGCACTTCAGCCCAAAGATAAGCGTAGTAGCCCGCAGCATAGCCCCCTCCAAAAATGTGAAGGAAGTACGAGCTAAGGTAACGGGGTGGTACCAGGTTGAAGTCCACGTGGTGCTGTTTAAGCGCCGCCTGCTCAAAGTCGATGGTGGGCGCAAAGGACTTCTCGTCCGTCACGGTGTGCCACTGCATATCCACCAGTGCGCTGGATACCACCTCAAGCACCTTAAACCCCTCATTGAAGGAGCTCGCCCGTTTCATTTTATTCACGAGTTCGGAGGGGATCGGATCGCCGGTCTGGTGGTGACGTGCGTAGTTCTGCAGGACGGCGGGGTGCAGGGCCCACTTCTCGTTGATCTGTGATGGGAACTCCACAAAGTCACGGGGCACGTTGGAAATACCGCCGAGGGAAGGATAGCGCTGGCTGCTGAAGAAACCATGTAGACTATGCCCAAATTCGTGGAACATCGTCGTTACGTTCCACAAGGTCAACAAGGTTGGCTTCCCCACCACTGGTTTCGTGTAGTTGAAGACGTTAGCAATAACCGGTTTTTGCTGAAGCGCCGATGACTGCTCCACATAGTTGGTCATCCACGCACCACCGTTCTTGTTCGAACGTGTGTAGAAGTCCAGGTAGTATAGCGCGATGGCCGTGCCATCTGCATCAAATACCTCGTACACTACTACGTCGGGGTTGTACACGGGAAGGTCCAAGCGGCGCGAAAATGTGAGTCCGTAAAGCTCCTTTGCAGCGTAGAAGACGCCCTTCTCAAGCACCGCGTGCAACTCAAAGTACTGCATCACCTCGGATTCATCCAGTTCGTATTTCTGCGCCCTCAGCCGCTCCGCGTAGTAACCCCAGTCCCACGGCGCAAACTCACAATAATTGCCCTCCTACTGGGCCAGTGCCCTAATCTCACCCGCTTCCTCCTTCGCCTTGGCCAAGGCAGCCTCTGCCACCTCCTTCAACAGCTTCCATGCGGACGCAACGTCAGCCATTTGGTCCTGTAGTTTCCACTCGGCGAAGCAGGATTTGCCCAGAAGCCGGGCCTTTTGCAAGCGCAGGCGGACAATCTCCTCCAGGGTGCTCCGCGTGTCGCTCGCGTCACACTTATGTGCGCGAGTAACACTCGCTTCATATAGTCGCTGGCGTGTCTCACGCACCTGTAGCGTAGTGAACTGGGTCTGCTGCGTCGTGTTCGTCAGGGAAAGCGCGAACATCCCCTGGCGTCCAAGGGAATGCGCTAGCGCCTGCGCGGCACTCATCTCATCTTCGGACATCCCTTCCAATGCCTCCTTAGAATCCACATCCAGAGCGCCGTGTTTCCGCGCCTCGAGCAACATGTTGCAGAACGTCGTCTCCAGCGCGGCGAGACGCTTGTTCACCTGCTTCAGCTCCACCTTGGCCGCCTCGCCCAAACCTGCCCCCGCCATCGCAAATCGCTGCTCATAGTACTCCACCAAACGCAATTCTTCCCCCGTTAGGGAGGCACGCTGATCGTAGACGGACTTCATTCGCGCATAGAGGACGCTGTCTAGAAAGATTGCGTCGCGATGCTGTGCAAAAATCTCTGCATACTGCTGCTGAAGCTGCTGCATCTCTGAATTGGTGTTGGCAGAGCACTGGTTGCTGAAGTGTCGACACACTCTATGGAGTGTTCTTCCGCTCATTTCCAGCGCCTCCACCGTGTTGCTAAACGAGGGAGCATCAGGGTTGGTCTTGATCGCCTCAACCTCCTGCATCTGTTCGGTCATGCCATGCTCGAATGCCGGCTGATAATGTTCCGTTTGGATCAGGTCGAAGGGTGGGGCCTGGTAAGGCAGCGTGCTTGGGGTGAGGAGCGGGTTAGCGGGCATTGCTTCTTTTTTTTTGGGGGGGGGAGAGCGTGATGAAACAAGAGATACCTAAGAAATGTTATGGCTCTCCTGCACCTCACAGAAGGAATAAAAGTCAAGTGATACCACATGTCGTAGAATATTAAATGGTCCCCCCATCCCTCCTCCAAACAAAAGAAAAAGAGAGCTCTAACGAACAACGTATAGCCAGGCGTGCAGGAGCTGCATGTGAGGGGGGGAACAATTAGCAGAATAAAGTACGTGTGGTGGGCCCATCACCTATCACCCTCTCTTTCTCGCCTGCCCTCGTCTTGTGATGCAGAGAATAGCACGAACAGAAGAATAAACACGAGACGGAACTTCCTCGTCCGACGCCCAAGTGCTCTTGCATCGGATCCTGTCCATCTGCTCCACGGAAGTATGGTGAACAGATGGGTTCTCTTTTTTCTTGCTGCTTCCCTGTCTCCGTGTGGAACAATATGGGTTACCTGGGACTTGATGCCGCCACGGTCAGCCCCGCCTCGTCACCTTCAGTTTCGGAACTACACGGGCTGCGGGACAGAACGTGGGCGTCGGCGGGTGCGTCCAGAAGGGTAGCGGATGTGATGCACCACTGGCAGGCAACTGTGGCCTCCTCAACATACCAACGCATTCGTTGCAGCTCGAGCGCATGAAGTTGTAATGCTAGCCGCTGCTGAACCATACTCGCCAAGACCATGGTACTCGGGAGACTACCTTGTGAATCAGCAGGTGGTAGGTGCAACAAACCGTTACGAGGGGCTAGACCAGCTGCGGGCGCGGTGACACACGGTATGCCGTCTGCACTATTTCGTCCGGCACCCAGTGAGTACACACCATTTTCCTTTTGACAGCATCCTGATGGCCCCTCCGCCGCGACTCGCTCGACAGTCTGAAATGAGGAGCCACAACACTTTCTCACGTGAAGCCCCTCGCTTAGTTGTAGAGATGGGGCGCCGTACCTTGCAAGCATCGATCCAATCGATTGCGCCCCCACCCCAACGTCTGAAGTTTCTGCTTCTCGTAATAACCAGATGTATCTGTTGAAGAACGCCCCCCCCCCTCCTCCTCTCTTTTGTCCCAGTGCTGATAAGAAGAGAAGTGAAGCCGGAAGCATCAGAGGACACGTTGGATGTGACAGCGCCCGGCAGCAAGGATTGGCACTACCAGCACTCATTTGCATGTACACATGGTTGGTTCCATGTTGCAGGTGGTGCTCTTCTTGAAGCGTACTGCCGGCACGCTACCTTCCGAGATGCTGCTTGTTATCCTTCATTATCCTTATCGATCACTCAGCCTCTCTCCACCCATCCCCAAGCCAATGTGGGGATCAGAGAGCGCCTGGTAAACAGTAATAATAATAAACGGTGAAGGCCGGTAAAGTCGCGTCTTTACGACATCTGCCAGGGGAGGTACACGCGCCACTCTTCCATGATGGCCAAAACGATTAGTACGCGTGGGTCTACCTGTGAGACCATTCCCCAATGTACAGTGAGCGTGAGAGCCGCGAATTAGAGCATCGATGTTCCTCTACCAAATTGCCCTACGTCGCAGGTGAAGGCGGAAACAGTCATCCCTTTGCCTTTCCGACTGTTCCGTTACCGATTCCCCTAAGCAGTCCCTGCCCACATGCCGTAACTTAGCTCTCCGAAATAGACCGTAGATCCACATCGCTGAGCTGCTGCTCCTTCGTTGGAAGATGATTCGCGGTCACCTGCACCTGCCCCTCATGCAGCACCACTTTTACGTGCTCGCCTTCGCGGATGCGACCGTCAAGGAGCATGAGGGCAAGCTGATTAAGAAGATCGCTCTGCACAAGCCGCTTCAGGGGGCGTGCACCGTAGACCGGGTTGTAGCCATGCGTGCCAAACCAATCGTATACCTCCGTGGTCACCTCCAGTACAATGTCTTGCTCCTTCAGCATCGTCGCAATCTGCTTAAACAGCAGCTCCACTATGGCGCGTGTGTCGCTTCGACTAAGTCGGTTGAACATAACAATGTCATCCAGACGGTTGATAAACTCGGGGGCCATGCGCTGGCGCACTTGATGCATAACACTGGGGAGTGCACTTCTGCTCGGTTCCCCTTCGGGCAACTGCGCGATGACGTCAGCTCCCAGATTGGAAGTGAGAATGATGATGGTGTTCTTAAAGTCCACACGGCGGCCGTGACTGTCTGTCAGGTGCCCTTCGTCTAATACCTGGAGAAGTATGTTCGCCACGCTTGGATGCGCCTTTTCAAACTCATCAAACAAGACGATTTGATATGGTCGACGACGCACGGATTCTGTCAGCTCGCCTCCTTCCTCATACCCCACGTACCCTGGTGGGGCACCAATTAGACGATGCACGGAATGGCGCTCCATGTATTCGCTCATGTCAATGCGGCAAATGAAGGATTCATCGTCGAAAAGGAATTTAGCCAGCTGCTTACACACCTCCGTCTTGCCTACACCCGTAGGGCCGATGAACAGGAAGGAACCGAGGGGTCGCTTGTGTGAGTGCAAGCCGGCGCGGGAGATGCGCACCACATTGGTAATGGACTCGATGGCCTCGTTCTGACCAAGAATGCCCCTCTTCAACTCGGTATCCATGTGAATTAACTTCTCCCGCTCCCCAGTCAATAGCTGTGCCACTGGAATGCCAGTGGCACGGGCGATGACCTCTGCGATATCTTTGGATGTAACGGAGTCGTGCACCATAAAATTCGTGGATTTGGCCACCTTCTTGTCGTTCTCAATTTCCTTGAGCAGCTTAGGGATCGAACCGTGCTGAATTTCACTCGCCCTGCCAAAGTCACCATTTGACATGGCCTGGTCGAGGTGGTGGCGGAGCACGTCAAGGTCTTCGGTACGCTGTTTGATTGTCTGAAAGAGGGCCTTCTCCTTCGTCCACTTCGCCTCAAGCTCGTCGTATTCCTTCTGCTTTGCCGCGATGAGTTCGTAGATGTGGTTCAGCTTGTCCTTGCCCACCTCGTCCTTATCTTTCTTGACCGCCTCGGCCTCAATCTTTAGGCGGATCAGCTCCCGCTCGACCGAATCCAACTCCTCCGGCTTTGACTCTTGCTGCAGACGCAGTCGGCTGGCCGCCTCGTCGAGTAAGTCGATGGCCTTGTCGGGCAACCGCCGCTCCGAGAGGTAACGGTGGGAGTTCACCGCGGCGTACACGAGGGCCTCGTCCTTGATGAGACATCCGTGGTGCGCCTCATACTTTTCCTTGATGCCGCGCAAAATGGATACCGTCTCTTCCACCGTCGGCTCCGTCACGAGTACAGACTGAAATCGCCTAGCAAGGGCAGCATCTTTCTCGATGTGCTTCCGGTACTCATCCAGCGTTGTCGCACCTACGCAGTGCAGCTCGCCGCGGGCAAGGGAGGGTTTCAGAAGGTTTGCCGCATCCATCGAACCATCACCTGACGACCCCGCCCCGACCAGCGTGTGTAGCTCATCGATAAACAAAATGACGTTGCCCTTGGAGTCGATCGTGTCCTTCAGGACACCCTTGAGCCTCTCTTCGAATTCGCCGCGAAACTTGGCACCGGCCACGAGCGAGCCCATATCGAGAGCGTAAACCTTCTTCCCTTTAATGCTCTCCGCAACCTCACCCTTTACAATGCGCTGCGCGAGGCCCTCAACAATGGCGGTCTTTCCCACACCTGGTTCGCCGATGAGCACCGGGTTGTTCTTCGTCCGGCGGGATAGCACCTGGATGGTACGGCGGATAACTTCCTCACGGCCCACGATGGGGTCCAGCCGCCCTTGACGGGCCTCCTCCGTGAGATCACGAGCGTACTTCTTGAGAAACTCTCCAGGTGGGACGGCGTTCGGGTTAACCCACGTCCGGCCCTGCTGCTGATCACCTTGATTGGTGTTGCTGCTTCCGCCAAAGGGGGTGACACTGCTCTGAAAACGACGCGCCATTGCAAGTGGGGGCAATACATGTGACTGCAGTGCACCCCGGCAAAGAGTGCCCACGGCAAGGGGCGAGACAGCTCCGTTGATGGAGGCGGTAAGTGCGCCAGCGATGGTGGCTCGAGACACGACCGGGTCTCCTAAGCGAGCCAACCTGCGCATCATAGTTCGAAAATCGTTACTCGGAGCGCGAACCTCAATCCAGATACGTTTAAATTGTCTATTCTGAAAAATACGCAAGCAGACCAACGAAGGAAAGAAGCTCAACACCTGTACGCACAGGCTACTCTAGCGTACGATATACGTCAGTTGAGACCCCAGGTCAGCTGCTCTCACCCTTCTCCTTCCCTCCATGACGAAGTGGATCAGCCTTTCCGTCGCTAATGAGTCAACATTGTGTAGTAAATGTACATATTGAGGGGAGGCGTCCCTTCCTCACCAAAAAAGGGACGAACACAAATCGTATGCGATACATCCGCGAACAGCAATTTTTCGCTACCTCGTCCATTCAGTGCCACCATCACGGGGTGGTCCTTCGTTCTCTCCTTGCAGTGAGCTAGGACTTGTTTCATCTGCTGCAGAGGTAGCGGCTTCCCCTCTCTCCATGTGGCTAGCAGGAGCGGCATCATGGTGAACACCCCGGTCGCGTGCCGCTGGATCAGCCAGCGGGGGCGCAACAAAGCCCGCGTAGACAAGCGCTTGTGAAGAGGTGGCGGACGCGTCCATGGCACTTTCAGTTGGCACAGAATTGCCCATCCGTGAGCGCTCCGCGAGATCACGAGAGATGGCGTAATCTTTGGCCAAACCGGATAGCTGTTCTCGGAGTTCATCGTGGCGAGTGCGGTACAACTCTGTCTGCTCGCGAAAATAACGTAAGCCCTCCTGCATCTCCTTCAGCTGGCCCTTCTTCTTCACGAGGCCGTCCTGATACGCGGTTAGTTGCTCTGCAACCTCTGGCCCTGGCTGCTTCGCCACTGCTGCCTTGGCTTGCATGTATTCATCTTCGTGTACACGAATCTCCTCCTCCTTATCTCGCAGCTCCTGTCGCCGTTGTACAAGTTGTCGCTGAAGTTGCCGCACACGTTCAGCTAAGTCAAACGTCTCCGGCTCCGACCAGGACAGCTGATGGTCGGGGTGCAGATTCAGGGGGCGCTTAGACTCGTCCAGAAGCGCGCGAACCTTCACCTTCTCCCGATTGAGCTCCCTCGTGGCGTTGTTGATAAGGAGTCGGAGATCGGGTAGGCGGGAGACAAAGGCCTTCATGCGCTCTAGCTGCTCGGAGAGCTGTACTGTCTGATACTCCAGCTGCTCTATATGCCGTACCCGGTCATTATACATGGCCTCTCCCCGTTGCAGCAACCCTTGTTGAGACTTCACCTTTTCGTACAACATGGTGAGCTCTGCGCTACGCTTAACTACCTTGTCACTGAGGAGATTCCGCTCATTGCATACATCCCGGCAGCGTCGCCGCTGCCGAGTCACTTCTTCCTCTGCTTCCCCCGCTACATCACTCAGCTTATGCAGTTCGGCGTTGAGTTGATCTACAAGACGCATTTTTTTCGTCACCCTCCGCTGGAGGCCTGCTATCTGCGACATAACCTCCGTCTTCTGCTTCCCCATGAGTGCCACCTGCTCCTCCTCAACCATCATGTCACGCTCACGTCGTGCAATCTCCTCTTGAATTTGCTTGATTTGCGCAAGGACGAGCTCGAACTTCTTTCCCATCTCTACGAGCTCATGCCGCAGCTGAGTGTGGTGCTTGGCGTAAGCGTTGCGGTCAGCGGTGATGCTGTCGAGCATGCCCTGCTGCTGCTTTATTCGCAGCTCCACCGCACGCACCTGCTCAAGGGTTTCTCCAATCTGTTGCTCGCGCATCTGCACTTCGCTCATCACAGACGCGTATGTAACCATATGTGCCTTGGCCTTCTCCTCATACGACACACACTCCTTGGTGTACTTGTGCACATCCTCGTTTTGCGTTTGGGTGTGCTGTTCATAGGCGGTCAGTTCGTGTTCCAGGTGGTTCAACTGACTCTTCTTCTCCGCCAGCCATGCAGAGCCTTTTTGCGTCTGTTGCTGCGCGTTGAGCGCGTCTTGGTGTAGCACATCCTGCTCGTGGCGAACTGCCGCCAGTTGCTTCTCATCACCCTCAGCCAACCGCTTGAGCTGCTCTAGCTCAACTTCCTTGCGACGCAGTTCGTCTACCAGGCTGTCTCGTTGCTGTTGTGCCTCCAGCCGCTTCTGCTCCGCCACCACGTTGCGTCGATGAAGGGCCTCAACCAACTTCTGCTCCTTCACATATTCCTTGTGAGACGCCTGCACCTCTGTTTCGTGCGAACGCAGTTCTGCCAGGGCCTCCTTGACGCGGCGCTGAAGCATATCATTCTCCTCGTTGCATTCCTGCAGGGTGGCGTTGGCGTGCTGTACTTGCCGACAGAGGGCTTGATATTCTTCCATGACGGATTCCGTTTCTTCCACCGTCTTGCGAATATGCAGGCCATGTTGCTTATTCTCCTCACTAAGTTTGTCCATCTTCCCCTGTCGCTCAGAGAGCAGCGCGGTGCGTGTGACCATATCCCCTCGCACCGCGCGCAGTTCTTCCTCGCGGACCTTCTTCCGCTTGTTGAGCTCCTCCACTTCCTGCTGTTTCACCTCAATCGCCTCGCGTACACGGCGAAGCTCCGCATCGTTTACGGTTTTGCTATCTCTCAGTTTCAAAAGCCGTCGCTCCACCCCGGTGATGTCGTGCTGGACACTGGTTATCTTGAACTCTAACGAGTCCTTTTCCTTCAAGACCGTCTCATGGGCCTGCTCAAGGTTTCGTAACGCGGCCTCCGGCCCCGCCACCTCAATCGGCTCGTGGGCCGCTTTCTCCAGCTCCAGCACCTCCTGCCGCAACTTGTAGATCTTTTCCTTTAGCGTCGACTCCTTTTCCCTGGTCTCGCTGGCCTTTTTGCTTGTCCTGACAATTTCCGCTTTGAGCGTGTCGATCGTTTGTTTGTCTCCAGCCGTCAGCTGCTCCGCTGCGTGAGCCTTCGTTGCACAGGCGTAGATATCCTCCTGCAGTTCCAGACACTTACGCAGTAGACGGCTCTCGCCCTCGTAGCTCTTCAGGTACGAGTGGTGCAGGCCGGCGTACTCGATACGAAAGCTGTCTAGCACTTCATCATTCTCCAACGTCATGAGCACCTCCTGATACTGCCGCTCGTAGTCATTGAAGTTGGCAACACTTCTGCGAATACTGTTGAAGTAGGCCTCGTCATCAGCGGAGAAGAGGGCGGCAAGTCGTCCCTCTGTCTGTGGTGACTTCCCATCGTTGCCATCGGCAACAGACAAAGACATTCCTAATGCAAAACTCACGTCAACAAGAACAAAAACCGTGTACACGCGCTGTCGCGTGGCCACGCAAGAGAACCGTCCGAGCAGAGAATCAGGAATCCCGCTTCGCTGACTTACTACAGCTTCTCACCCTCTGCGGCTCTAGTAGTCCCAGGAAACAGAAAATGAGGAAGGGAAGGAGAAGGTAGAGAAACAACAATAGCAGTGAGCACCGTGCGCGAGATAGGGCAACTGTCAGCGGAACCCCGAGAATGTGCGGGCTCGTCCGCCCATCTACTGCTACTCCCCTCACAGCGCACATTGAGACTTCGACGGTGTGGATTGGAACGCCCCGGTGGAACGTCACGCCCGCCCTAAGAAAAGAAAAGGGGTTCTACCCCCAACGCACGTGTACATCATTGCTCAATATCGCTGTGCCGTGTATTGAGGGAGAGGGAAGGATGGGGTAAAAAAAAAAAAAAACGGCATAGCTCCAAGCGAATCAAGAGGCAATGGTACATGGAAATATCAAGCAAGCGAGACTGGCGTTTCACGCAGCCAGTCCAGCACCTGGCACACGTCACTGCGCAGGTGCAGGGGCCACCATTGCGCCTCTAACAGCAGGATCAGTTCTGTGGTGAGGGGATCATCGTCATGGGCAGCGGGAATATCCCGGCCCTGAACCATCTTCACCATTGCATTCTGGAGCTCTGCTCGCCGATCACTTGCTCGGCGCAGTTCCTCCTCCATATCCGTCCCTGCCTTTTCTAGAGCACGCGTTTCCACATCGCTGCGCTTCACCAACTCCGAGAAGGTCTCCTGCTGCTTTTGTAAGTTTACGAGGTCATCAGTAATTTTCATGGAGTTCGTGTTGAGCAGGACAGATTGTAAGAGTAGGTGTTCCTGAGTACGCCAGAGCCACCGTAACCCACGGCGGGCGTGATAGTTTCCGCGGATCGAGCTCGCCTTCAGATCCCGTGTGCGCAGGGCGGAGGCCCACCATTCAGTGCCCACGCCCAGTTCCAGCTCAGTAATGTGCTGGACGCACTGCACAATCTTATCCAGCGCATCACCTACCTCCATGCACTTGTCTTTGAGCGTGCTACCTGCTGCAAGCGGAGGAACCTCCGCCTCCTTGGCGTAATCCGATACGGACTGATCGTCGGAAAGGCCCTCGTCAGCCGTTGCTACGCGCGCTCGCTTAACATTTGTCATCCAGTCCATACCATCAAGTGCAGCACTACCGGGGCCAAGAGTGGCGTACTGCGACAAGGGTATCGAGACCTTGGCATCCATCCTCTTATGCTCTTGCAATTGCAGATGCATGCGGTGGCTATCTTCCACCGCGACGATCGCCTCCGGCGCAAGGCGCATCCTGGAGTTATCGCCAAAATCTTGGGCGAGACTACGCAGAGTACCTCCTACATTATGAAGGCCAGTCTCAATGCTCCTTGCCGTCTCTCGCTGCTCCGCAAATACTGTAGGAATACGGCGGCTATTCGGGGAGAGTATGACGGCACGCCCGCCTGCTGTCATGGTCGCTGTGGTATTTCGTCCAGTAATAAGCGCGGTTGGACGACCTAGACGTGGCTGGTATGTCGCTTCGGGCTCCACAGCCTCCTGCATCGATGGCGTGTCCAGCGGGACAGAACGCGTACCCTCGCCTGCCATTGAACGAAAGAGATCTTTCAAACCTTGGCGATGGCGCTTCAACTCATCCCGCTTCTGTGCCCCATCCTTGCGAAGCATTGGATGGGGCGGAGGCGGGATGCCCCCTGCTGGATGCTTCCGAAAAAAAAAAGAAACAACGAGCTTGCGAATGGGCCTTGCTTGTAGTTAAGAAAAGTCAGATGCAGACACAGTACTGATGGGCATGGAAGGCAACTGGACAAAGGTAAGAAGCACAGACAATAGAAAAGAAAAAAACAACATAACACACCTAACCAATACAGGCAACATCAAAGGGGGAAATACCCACCATTTGGTAAAGCTGTACAAGCTTTGACTGTGTAGATATGAGTGTCTGTCTGTTACGACGTACTCCTGGGTGGACACCTTAGTCCAATATGGAACCGCATCAGCAGACGGCCGTCTATACCGTTCCGACGCCAACACATAAAGAAAACTCTCGCTCTCTCCCACCCACCTCCGACGGACGCTCTTACTCCTCAACACAGAACGCACAACCTGTGTGCCTGGTCGAGAAATAATCCCACCCGCCTCCCGTCAGACACATCCTTACCTGGGGCGTTCTGTTTCACTTATTCGCCCATCCCCCGAGCACCGCTTTCACAATCCTGCTGAGCCACCAGGTTGGTAGCATAATGTAGCGCACTCTGACAAGCCGAAGATATCCCGGGAAAGGGCCCACCGAGTGCTAGCCGCACAGATCATCAGCGCGAATGCGTCAGTAGTAATCTACAAGAAGCGCCATGCGCATAAGAGCGAGAGCACAGCTCTGTAAGCCGATCACCGCCCGCTGACTATGCATCGCCACCCTAGTCACCTCCTGGGAAACCTTTCCGTTTCGAGTGCGCATTAATTTCTCCATCTCGTATGCACGATCAGGGGGGAGATTACAGCCAAGCGTCGAGGGAGGCGTTGTACTTTGCTCTGTGTGGTTCAGGCTCCGCTGTTGTCGCCGCATTTCCTCCTGTAGTCTCGTCAGCGCGTTTGCCAGCGACTTCATTAGCTTTGCGCGTACGACTGGCAGCAGTGTGTGCCGCATGCTACATGTCCAAAGAAAGATGCTGTTCTTTGGCTGGCGCTCCGCCAGTACACCTGTGCGTGGTACTTCTTGCTGGGATACAAAGCCGTCCCTCATCATGGCGTGTAGCACCTCGCGAGTCTTGCTCAGAGTAGCCACCGCTTCCTCCGCCAGCGTGCGGTCCTCAAGCATGTGGTTTTTCAACAGAAGCTTCACCACCCGCACCCCCAGTACGCCATGGCAACTGAAGACAACCCGCTCACACACATTTTCCTGGAGAACTCGCACGGCTGTGTCATAGCACAGCCGAACAGGCCCATAAACAGCACTGCGGTGATGAGCACCGGAGGAGGCAGTCTCGTCGTCTCTTAGCAATGCATCGCTACCTTCGCAAAGGTGGAGCAAAAGATCCCCAAATCGGCCCGCGCTGCACGTACTCCCACCTCGCTGTTTCTGCACGCTCTGTCGAAGAGCGTCTACCGGAGATGAATGGGAGACAGACGGCGGCGTGGAAGGATAGCCTTGATGATTTAGTCGTGAGAGAGAACATTCGCTCAGTTTCGGTGTGGAGGTGGAGTGAGCAGACTGCGACGTGTGGAGTGTGTCCACCACGGCAACCGCCATTCCATTGTCTGTGTACCGCTCCATGACAAGCTGGCGCAGCGCACCACGAAGGAGCTCATGCAAAATTACCTCAACGCTCAGGCGGCAGGCATCGCCTGGGAGTGATGGGAGGGAGCCGGTATCCCGCTGCCGCTTTACTCCAACGTGACGCTGAGCCTCGTCACTGTTCTCGAGATCCTGCTTGGGCTCCCCACTAGGCGTCACATGCAAGAACTCCACCCACCCCTCGCGCTCCATCTCAACGGCGGCGTAGTGGATAGCCTCGCGCAACTCCGGCCGCCGCTCTTGTGCAAGCTTCACCGCAGTGTCGTACGGCAGCACCGACAGCTGGTGCAGCACCAGTACCACCGCCTCCCCGGCTTCACCATAGCGCCGCAGCACGCAATGAGCCACAAGAGGGAAAAAGACGCGCAGTAACAAGCCCGTGCCAAGCAGAACGTGGTACGTGTGAGTGTTATTGTCGTGCCCCACCACACGGTGCAGCACCAGACGGGACACCAGCTCCTTGATCGCAACGTCGGTGAGCAAGAGAGGATCGGCAGCTGCGGATGCTTGTTGCGGTGCGTGCATATCGACCGTTAGGTTGCTGTGGACACTCCGCGTCGACTGCAGCGTTGCGGCTGGGCTAAAAGGTTCCTCCTTTATCGCATCCGCGAGCTTTTTTAGCGTCAACCCACCGTGCAAGCCTAGAATACGGACCACACGCCCGGCGAGGAGTCCTAGCTGCTGGGTGATGGCGCTCTCCAGAAGATCATAGTGGTTGTGGAGCACCTGTGGACCGTCCACACTCCAGTGCGCCGCCATGAGGGTAATATGAATGAATGCGTTGCACCTAATAAGCCAAGCACCAGTCCAGTCCAACCTTAAGGGAGAGAAGGTGGAATGAAGAAATAGGGCCCCGCCCGACATTCACCAATGTGGAGAAAAAGGATCCGCCCGACAAAAGAAAGGAAAGCAGGTACAATTATTTCAAGCTTTCATGCCGTCGCTGCATCAGCCTCTCATTCGTTTCCTCTTCCCGGTGAGTAACCCGCCAGAGCCCATCAACTCAAGCAGCCTTACACAGCTGACAGGGACTTCTGAGACAAGAAAAAGATGGAACTGTTCGCCCCCAGCTGCAGGAAGCTTATTGCACCCTCCGCTCGCCGATAGCTGGAGAAGACACGCTCGGAGATTTCCACGGTCTCCCCCACACATATGCAACTGAGAGCAAAAAAATGCTTCTTTCCTTCACTCTCCAGTGCAGGTAACCGAGGGGAAAGGTTACGTCCTTCCTCACGTATCACCTCTTCGCTCTACCCCTCGTCCCCTCCCTCATCGCAGCTGGTGCGACGGCTAAATTAAATGGCGCCACTGCTTCCAGCACCATCATGCGTGCGGACAAAATGCCAGTAGCCCAACCGGCCTCCATC
>JAIZPF010000007.1:243199-270090 GCA_020509355.1 Blechomonas ayalai | reverse complement strand
CTCGGGTGATCTGTGTGCCGTTAACCAATATTTTACGCATATCCACGGAAAGCGAGATGAGGACGAGTAAATAGGCCTCCACTGATGACTCAGCACCCCCTCCCTCCCCAGCAACAAGAACCTACTGCATGTGAGACGTAAAGTTACCCTGCCAAACAGCTCGAATGCCTCTCAGTTGTTGGGCCCTGTTGCCCCCCCCCCTTTGCCTCTCCCTTACCGAAGCCACCGCGCGAGCATTACCTGGATGTAGCTCTGAGCCAGCGGCTGCTTCACTTCTTTTCTGCTGCTTGAAGATTCAGCATCCGATAAAAATATTCCGTCATCGTGTAGGCGAAGATGAGCTTCGGCGCAGATGCAATTACCTTGGGCGTAAGACCCTTGAAGAAGGACGACACGCCCTCTTCACGCAGCATGGAGGTAGCGACGGAGACGGCGCTGCGCCGCTGTACATCTGTCTGATGCTGCACACGCGTCTTCACCACGTCCATCGGGTTGGAAATGGCAATCGAGAGACAAGCCCCGACGGTTGAGGCGCATAAGTTCTGAAAAAGGGAAGCGCTGCGAAAGTCCTGCAGACCAAACACATAGACCTTGGTAAAAGCCGTGCCGCCAAACAGGCAGAAGGACCCCGGTGCATTGCGGCACATGGTGACCACAGTGCCGGCATACATTCCGCGAAAACCTTCCTGACGCAGAAGGGGTAGCAGACCTTTCTTCATCGCCGCCTCATTGGTCTGACTCAGCACCTTGAGACGGTCCAACGGGAGAAGAAATACCTCACCAAGACCGATCAGGCAACCGGCAGTGGCGTCCACCAGCACACGATCCGAATGCCCAAATGCCTTTGTGAAACCTGTACGATAGTTAGTGTTCAGGAAGTCCCTCACCAGTGGTTGACCCGCAAACTTGTATACACGCTGGAAAACTTTATAAAATACAGCATAGAGGGATCCGGGGTACAGATAGGCTACCTTGCGCATCATCGGGGCCTGCGCGTGCTGTTTGAAGATCGTCTGGTTCAGGTTACCGGCAGTCTCCGTCACGCTGGGACGCATAATGGAGCCCTTGTGTGCCATGAGACGCTTGGCTATCGTGTCGAAGGGATGGAAAAAGGCGATCTCCAGCACACCAGCGGCCGTGGCGCTGCCGGCGTGACTGTGAGCAAAGTGCTCAAGGAAATTCCTATCCTTCGTGGCGCCGAGTGGGGATGTCATGGTAGGGAATGCCACTAAATTTTACTTATGGTGTATGCAACTGTGATGGGTGGGGCCGGGTGAAGGGTGCGTGAGCCAGTAAAGATACCACCGTAGGCCCCAGTTAGCATACAGGAGGTGAAATAAAAAAAACAGAGCAACAGCAGCGAGAGAGTAAAGTAGAAGCATCATTGTCATCATCGCTCCCACGGTTACCAACATCATATACCTTCAGCCGAACAGGTAAGCGTATGCGTGCGCGCTTGCCTGTGTGTTACGTTACGCGTGCAAAGCCTTATGTTACCCGTGTACTGCCACATCATGAAGGCGACCCACATATGGAGTGTCTCTTCGTTTAAATGCTTTTATGTGTCAATTAAGTCCTCCGTACTGCTGCCCATGTCACATGACGAAGCAGCTGCGGTGTGGTGTGTTCCTCAGAGGCTAGCAGATCACTGCTGCGCGCACTTGCTCAATACGGTGTCCACGGTACTCACCACATAGCAGCACACAGTAGATGGGGGAGCGATGGCTGACTCACATTTCCGCCTCATCACCCGCTTCCTTTGGTGCCCCAGAGATAGACTTCTTCATTTTGGCACGCCCCTTTGCCATCACAGCATCCACGGTGTTCATAATGTGCTGCTGCGACTGCAGCTGTCCCATGAGCTGATGGTAGCGCCTCTCCCGCTGCTCCTCCCCTATGGCGTGCTCCTTTTCCCGAGCCCGACGGGTCACTGTGGCCTCCGCCGTGAGGTGGCGCATGACCCGCTTCTTATCCTCCCGTATTTCGCGCTTAATGGCCCGTACTTCAGCCGATGCGGCCCGCTCCTCCCGTTCGGCTAGAAGAGGCTCAAACTGGCGCAAAGGTCGAGGACGAAAGGTGCGCATGGCCAGCGGGGTGCGGTGCGCCTTCACGGTAGCGGCTATTTCCTGCACCTTCTCTCCAAGTGCCATGTGCGCAGCAAGTACGGCTGGATGCGGTTTCCACTGGCTCTCCCTGAGCAACTTATCCAGCGCGACGTAGGGCTGGTGGAAGATGACCGGAAAGGCGGGTAGGGATTGATACGCCACTGAGAGCTCGCTCAACAGACGATAGGCGCAGAGAAGCATCCGTGTGGGACTGTGAACGTGGTCCAGGAGACCAATGCTCCCCGTCATTTCGTCGTCAACCACGACGTCTGAAGCGTCATACGAGAGCAGTGCCACAGGGGTTCGTTCCACCAGCGGGAAGGGCACCTGCAGCCCTTGATAGCGCACCGGCTCAAGCACGGACAGGGGCAGCTGCAAAGACAACACATTCCATGGTGCAATCATGGCC
Organism: Blechomonas ayalai; assembly: GCA_020509355.1. Classification (NCBI taxonomy): domain Eukaryota; phylum Euglenozoa; class Kinetoplastea; order Trypanosomatida; family Trypanosomatidae; genus Blechomonas; species Blechomonas ayalai. The sequence goes on along the minus strand of JAIZPF010000007.1, from coordinate 267,576 downwards.
TCTGCCGCGAACTTGCCGTTACCAGAGAGGAGTGCATTGACAAGAAGAGTGCTGAGCACGAGGTAGCTGTGCACGGTGTCCAGGGAGTCCAATTTCATCTGCAGCAATGTCGAGCAGAGGAACAAGAAGAAGGGCGTGGTGACCTCATGGCGGTAGTCGGTCATGGGAAACACCTTCGTGATGGCGTATAAATACAGCAGGAGCGGTTTTCCCAGCGAGCTTCGTTGACGGAGAAACGACTTCTCTGCCTCTATCAAGAGCATGCGGAACATGTTCGCCACTTCGAGCACGTGCAACTTTGCATATCGGTGTAACTTGACGAGTAAGGCATGAAATCGCTTCTGCCGATCCGTGGTTGAGGCGCCTGGCTCCTGTGCAAGTGTCCCTGTACTACTACCAATGGTCTCAATTTCTGCAAATAGTGAATCCAGTGTGCGCGACCCCGCAAGTAGGGCTGCAGTGGGAGAAGCTGTGCCAACCGTGCCAGTGCCGTCCTCACCCTCTGCATCAGTCTCTTCATTACCATCCGCTTCGCTATCGCCCTCGTACGAGGAAGGAATATCCACGTTGTCGTCGTGGTCTGCTTCGAAATCGTCGTCGTTCATGTGGTAGGCCTTATCCCCACCCTGCTGTACCCACTCGCCACGAGTCAGCTGAACCTGCTCCTTTTCTTGCAGCCGCAGCGAGGGCAGCGCCTGTCGATCCGCTTCCAAAAGTTCCTGCCGTGCGACTAGCTCTTCCTCCTCTTCCTCCGTCAGTGTGTGATCGACAGCATGTGCACGCTTCGTGTCCAGACGCATTTGATTCATCAGAACGTCAAAGTCGTCCTCGGCGAAGTGTACCACCTTACGCTCCGCCAGCGCCTGTCGTGATGGGGTGCTTGCCTGCACCAGTTTTTCCTGCTCCGCTTCCTCAGTGGAAAGCATTGTGCCCTCCCGAACTCGTTGCAACAGAGCGTTGGATGCCGCGTCGAACAGCCCGCCAGCAGGTTGATGTGATGCCTTTCCTGCTCCATTGTCTGCAACATTGACGGAGCTAGGGACTGCCAAGAGGGGGCGAATGTCGACCTCCCCATTTGATTTTACAGACACACTTTTTGCAACGTGCTGGTGGCGGTATGCCTTCAGTAGGGCGCGCACCTCAGGTGTCCCTGAGTTCTCAAAGGCCTTTCGCTCCTCCTCCTCCTTATCGCGCTTTGGCAACAGGTGAAGCAGTGAGTTGATCTCTGTATCGAGGGCCATGGTCTGCTCTTCCCGCTCGGCCTTCTCCCGCTGCAGCTGCCCGCGGTAGCTTTTGCTGTTGTGCATCACCTCCTTAAAGCGTTCCTCGCGCGTTTTCTTACGCGGTGCCCCATCCTCACCCTCCTGATCAAGCAGGTTTCCCTCCTCAGGGCGCGCTCGAACAGTGCCGAGTAGCCCTCCACCGAGTCCCATTTTGCTGGTCATCAACTCACTTTGATCGGCCTCGTTGAGATTAAAGCGCTGCGCCCGCCGAGTGGATCGTGTCATATGCCCCTGGCGGAATTTGTCTAGTCCCAACGTCGCCGTGGCGGTCGTCATTACAGGAGTGGTGGCGCGTTGACCGGCCCGATGCAGTGCAAACGGACTGGGGGAGTCAGTTGTATCTGAGGTAATACCGTCGGCACTTCCCCACTGACCTTTGCTTAGCAGTTGGTCACCTGCAGAGGGAAGGTGTGAGGCTCTAGCGGTTTGCTGCTGCATCCGGCGCACGTGCTCCTCCTCATTCCGCAGCTCAAAGCGACTCTGCCTCTGCACAAACTTGTTGGAGGAAGACTTGGCCTCTGCGGAGGACTTGTTCCGCTGATATTTGTGTAGCAACTTTGCATTCACTGTCGCTCGAGAAGAGGTCATTACTTATTGAGCAATAATAGTGGTAATTAAAATGCGTGGGTGATCCTGTTGGTCTTTACCACCAGCTCAGGCGGCCGACTTTCCTTCGCCGCGCTCACTAACAAGCGGTTCGGGTGTATTGGCAAGAGGACTAGCACGAGCTCCACCTTGTCTGTCTTCTTCAACGATGCCCCTTACTTTGCAAAGGAACGTGAACCAAGAAGAGAGAGTCATGCGTGTGTACGTATGTGCGGAGAGGAGTGCCATAGCAACCATCATTCCCAGTCGTATTCACAAAAACGTGGATGAACCACAAAAATAAAAAAGAGCACGTATCGCACACACTCGTGTGAGTGAGCTTAGTGCAGCAACGGATGACGGAACTAATCCCAGTAGGGCCAGCTCATCCTCCTCGACGGCGAGCCAGCCGTCCTTCCGGTGGGAAGACGGCATCCACACCCACGAAGACGCTGACGAGGCTACCCTACTCTCCGGTCCTGCACCAACCATCAGGAAAGCACTCATCAAGCTATACGTTTACCCAGAATCCCCACCAAGGGCAAACAGAGGGCTCATCACACAGTAGCACTCATCATTGACAGTACACTCCAGGCATTAACTATAGCAATGATGCGCTGCGCGTGTACACACCCAAGACCCAAGTTGCGGGGTCGTAACCTCGAGCAAGTCTCATCAGTCCATCGTCCTTGCAATCACCGTGCTTCACTAGTCACTACTTCTCCATACAACTTACTGATGCCCCCTCCCCCACAAGTGCCCGCACGTACCTCTGTCTGCATTTGCCATATCGCACCGGATATAGCAAGCGATAAGGTAGGCCTCGCGCGCCCCTAATCCCCAGTACCGTTGCTATATGCCGCTAGCATACGATCAGTACACGCCTTCAGCGCGGCAACACGCGGCCCGCAGCGCAGCGCATCGAACACCACAATGGGCGTTTTGCCATCTTCCTCACCTCCTAGATTACGATAGCGCGAAGCCAGCTCCGTCGCCTGCTGCTGCAGTAGTTCCGCCCTTTTCTTTTGCGCAGAAGCGTTCTCTCTAGCGTAGCACAGAGCGACCTGAGCCACCTCACGCTCACATGCTATCTCGGTAGAGGGGACGAGATACTTGTAGCGTGTATCTTCAATTCCCTGCAGTGTCTTGTGGATCATTTCCTCTGCCTTCAGGAGCTTCGCGCGATCGTCACTGACAGTTGCCGTTAGCTTAACGACCTGCTCCTCCGTGAGGGGCTCCATTGTAACGGGAGGCACTCCTCGCTTCCTTCGCTTATGGGCTTCCTTTCGGCCACTGGTGTCGGCCGCTTCCTTCGCAATTTGCATCGCCTGCTCGGTTATCACGACCCTTGGCGGGGGCACCGTGGTAGTACTCGGTGTCACCTCAGCTCCTTCAGTTTGCGTGGAGCCCTCTTTGGTCGCCGCTGTTATGGGGGCGTGGGAAGAAGCGACAGGCGCAGTAACGCCAACTGTGGGCGACTGGATCAGTTCTCCACTACACTGTTGCTGGGATAAGTCGTTCTGCGTTTCCCACCGCATTGGCGACACCTGGCTCCACCCTGTCCACCACGTCCATGGCTTGTACCAGCGGATGGAGTGCAGCACGGTATCATCCTCTTTTCGGTTAATTAGAAGCAAGTTGGGGGTCCGACCCTCCCTGAAAGCCCTTACGGTATCTGAGGTGTCAGTGCCAAACACGTTCTCCTCCCGGGCGGCACCCAGATTCACCAGCAGCACACCAAGCTTCTTCTGACGTTCCTTCTCCTCCTCGGTGAGCGGGGATCCGGGTAGCTGATTAGCAGATTGCGAACCGCTACCCACCCCTTCCGGCGACGAGGCAGAGGGGAACGTGGATGACATACCAAATTGCTTCGTGGGGTCCGCTAGAAGGTCCACCGGAGTGGGGGTCATCTCGGGTCTCTGCATGTGCGAGGGAGGTGATAGGCGATAGTAGGTGAAGCTCGAGATACCAGCACCCTAGGCAGTGCTGTCTTCCCCTCTTCGTCACACACAGTTCTCCCTTGGCTTCCAAGTGCTCAAAAACGTGTGCCTGTGAGGATGTGAACGTACACAGCGCTTGGGCCTACGACCAAGAAACGGAAAGAAATCCAAAAGAGGCATTGGCATAGGGAATGAAGGCAAGATAACTGCAGCGTGCACGCAAAACCCTATGCCGTCATACGGCCACAGCGCAGCAGCCTTTGTACGAGGCGCCCGAGCGGGTATGATGGCTAAGAAGGGGTTTGCGCAAGTAATAGCTCGACATGGAGGTGACGACAACACCTCGCACTCCCCACTCAAACACTGTACCTACATCCACAGACACATCCAGTGAGAGTAACACCGACAAGGGTCACCCCAAGGGACACTGAACATCGCAGGTGGGGGAGGAAGAGACTCAGGGGGACGCACAATATACCCGCTCGAGCCTTACCCAGAGCGAGAGTTGAGGTGGTAGGGTAGCGGGGTGTAGCACGTGCAGGTTAAACGCACACGGAAGAAAAAACAGACACATCCGGTAGAAGAATGAAAGCAAAGGCAAAAGGATGTTGACCCAATGATCACTAAAAGGAAGCAACATTTCAATTTTGGAAAAAGGCTCACATTGCGAGAAACGATAAGAGAGGAATAGCCATTCAGAAGCCTGGAGACCCATTTCAGAAGAGATCGGCCGAGAACGACGTGGCACGCTTCGCTCAGTGGAGGGGACACAAAAACGTTCTGCTTTCCATATTTGCTCCCGTCTACATTTCCACAGGAAAGCCTGGTGTACCATCGAGTAGACAGTCGCCAGTGGCCACAGTTGGGCAGGAGAAGAGAAAGAGGGGATAAGGAAGCGCAACAGGTACCCACACGAGTATATGCAAGTCAACAAGAGTAACACTAGGCTGGCAACCAAACGAGCAAATACAAGGGAATCTATTCTCCCAACCACACATTCACCCCCCCCCCAAAAAAAAAGAGACGGTGCATGTGCAATGCAATGGTGCGATACAGCCACAGCCACACAGAGTGCTGTAGTAATGACACTGTAAATGGCCTTCCTGGGGGTGCCGCTATTGGTCTATGAGGACCAGATAGATGGGTATTGGGATGTTGGGGCGCTTCACTTGTGGCTGCTAAGGAGACAGGTTAGCTCCGTCTGAAGTCGTACTTCCTGGTCTCCATAGCCCCAGCTCTTCATCCCGCAGCAACATCCCCCACACCTTCGCCCCTATTGCTGCCAGGATAAAACCCTTCTCTCCATTTGTGCATCATGCTGGTACTTTTGCGCTCCCCCATCCGTTCGCCTTACTTGCGCAGCGCACCTTTGTGCGGATCTTTGCTTCGCACCAAGAATTTCCTTGTGGTGAGCATGGGGAGCGTTAGGGGGCCACGGCAGTGCACCTTTGAAGACACGAGTGCAATATCGGCCCCACAGCCCAGTGGCATCCCACTTGAAAGACGGGTGGATGCGTTGACAAGCACCACAGCGCTTTCTACGCGTTCGGCGTACGTCGCAATAACTTTCTCGTCGGTGGCAATGATCCCATCACTCTGCTTCGAACCGAATAACTCGAGAAAAAACAAGGCTTGATTCAAATTCTTCACCGTCTTCACGCATAGCATGCCCGAGAAGTTGGCGAAGCTCTCGGACAACCCCCGGTACTCCTCCTCGCTGGCGAGTTCGTGGATGCAGTCCGAGGCTCGCTCGCGTGCCGTGTAGTCGCCAAGAAGAGTGACACCATTCTGATGTAGCACCGAGAGTAGCTCGTGATAGCGGGGGAAATCTTCGTGAAGGATAACGGTATTGAGTGAGTTGGCGGCACCGGGGGACTGGAACTTCGAGTTCAAAATCAGCTGCAGGGCGGTGTCGTAAGAGGCGCTCTGATCAACGTACAGACTACATGAACGCTCGGTGGCCCGGATGAGGGGAATAGAGGAGTGGTGGGCAGCAAAGTCAAACAACTTCGCCGAGCCGCATACAATACCCACATCCACACGGTCTGCCAGCTGCAGCCACTGTATGGTCATATGGTGTCCGGCGTCATAGCCATCAACGTAGACAACGGAGGAGAGCGGTAGCCCTGCTATCATGAGTGCCCGACGCACAGACAACATAAGTGCGAGATTGGTGTTGTTCACAGAAGCACCACCATCCAGTAATACGGCATTTCCAGCCAAGATGCCCGTGGCCGCCGCATCAAGGCACATGCGGGTTCGGTAGCGCGACAAGACGCCAATCAGGCCAAGCGGGACAGTTACCTCACACACATCGATCTGTGGGTCACTGTTAGGAAGACGGCTCTCACATTCCGTGTGCCTGCTTCCGGGCATGCGGCGGCTTAGCTCTTGCTTCTTCAGGTCCTCCATCACAGCGGGGGCGGCTAGGCTTGCGTCGCGGGACCTACTCGATGGAGCTCTTCTCAACCAGCAGTCCCCCGGCAACTCCAGGGGGTCAGGTTGGGAGAGATAGTAATCTAGTGCGGCGAAGAGCTTATCGAGACGGAGGGGCGAGAGGCGGCGCAGTACAGTTGCCTGACGTGGATAACGCCGACGGTAGTGCAGCTGATCATCTGGTGACTCACCACAATATAGCGATGTACGGGTATGGAAGTGCTTCCCTACTTCTGCAGCACCTGCCGCAATACGGCCAGTGTTGTCGTCTGTCACTGCCACGCTGTTCGCACTGCGAGCAGAGATACCACTAGTAGCAGCGGAATACCCCCGCACCGTGTAGCATTGCTGTCGCGCGAACAACTCACAGTCTCGCTGGTTGGCGCTCAGGATGGTCTTGTGATGTCGTTCTACATCCTCACGTAGGGCACTAAGGAAGGCATGGCGTTGCTCAAAGGGTGCCACGGCTAGCACGGATTTGGCATCCACCGCTGCTTGTACCTCATGCAAGAGGTTCTGTATTCGAGTTACCACGCATTGCCGCATGTGGCCCTACCAGTGCCACCTTGCTCTTGTGTTGCGTTTGTACGTAGGTGTATGGGTGAGGGAAGGTGCAAGGTATGGTGTATGTGTATATGTCTGTATATGTGGACCACCTATCCACTAATTGTGCGCCAACACAAGGAACAACACCGAAATTGTTCGACGTGAAGCGCAGCGCCCGCCTCAACAGCCTCGCCTCTTATAGTTGTAGTTACTGATGTGCCTCCCTGTGTACTTCTTGCTGACTTGGATAGTGACCGGAAAGAAAAAAAAATCAAGGCGTTTCAAGGGTACCTACCGGAGAAAGAAAACAACAAAACAACATGCCCAGTAAATGATGTCCCCGCAGAGAGCTACAAAGGCAATCAGAAAGGCACTGAATGTGAGAGGTGTTACGGCGCACGGACCTGGACGATCGCAGCCTCTTAGGGAAGCAAGGCGCCTTGCTTCCCTCTCCCCCCGCCACAAGAAAAGAGCAAGGAAAGTAGATACGGCGATATAGTACCCGAGCATTAGGGATGGGAAAGATCCAACGGGCACGAAGGAGCGTACAATGCCACAGCGGTTAATCAGAGGCATGTCTGTTGATTCCATCTCGTTTCGACGTGGGTAGCTGCTCCGCACACACTGAAAAAAAGATACACGCCCAATCTCTACCTTCTGGGGGGAGGCGGGGGCGGCCTTCACCTCTTCCCTGCCCTAATTCAAGCGAACCGCGCAGAAAATCATCGCTGTAGTCCTCCAATGCGCCAGATATCAATTTGTCTGGCATAAAAAGAGCATGTCGCAGCCGTGGCAACGTAGGCTCCATCTTCTTCTTCCACGCCGAGCACCGCTGCGTCATACAAAAGGCAGTTGTCAGGTAACGGGGTGCCACCGTCACGTGTCTCACCCTCGCCTGTGTACAGGTGCTGCACTTTGCCGAAGATGGCGTCTTCCTCGGCGGTTGCGTCGTAGCGGATCACAGCGGCGCCACGCTGCATAAGAGGCACCAGAAGCGTGTTCTTCTCATCTACCCAACTGCGCTGGTGGAGTTGCGCTGCCAACAGCTCAACGTTCGACGATACCTCCCTACTGCGTGGCCGAACTCCGCTTCCAGAATCGAATACTGTGCGTGAGCAGCGCCACACCCCGCCTCCGAGGTTCGTCAGGGCGCTCACTGGTCGCTTGCGGGAGCGTATGTCGATTAGGGACAGAGATTCATCATAAGAACCCACCAGCGCATAGGGTGTTGCTACACACCCATCGTGGCCAAGCATAGGCGCGATAGACACGACCCCCGCACCGAAGTGCATGCTACCTGTCAGCGCTCCCTGGCGTAGATCATAAAATTTAAGCAACCCATCATCCCCCCCTGTCAGTAGCAAGGTGCCATCCATAGAGTTGGAGGGATTCTCGGTTACTTGGCTTACAGGCAGCACGGCGGAGCACCACGCATCGTATGCATGGCCCTCCAGCTCGTGGCAGACCGTGCGACTTTCGATATCATACAGCAACACTGCCCCCTTGTGGGCCGTGCAAAGGAGCTTTAACGAGGCACCGTCTTTGACGGGCGTGCAGCTTGTTAGCATTTCCGTGTGGATTGAAGAAAAACACTCGATCGTATCCAACCGTATGGGATCTAAAAGTCGGGCGCTCCCATCCGTGCACGCCGCCAAAAGCAGCCCGTCGTACGCAGATCCGCCCTCAGCTGTAGGCAAAGGGTACGGCCAGACGCAAGTGGGCAACCATGTCATGTCGAACACACCTGGAAATGAAGAGCTACCCGCTGTAGGGCTTGCCGTGTTGCATGTGGCACGGCCACAGCTGGAGCTCGTGTGACGCAAGCGCTGATGCGTATCAGGGATGTAGCAATCCACACACCCTACGTGCGTAGCGTCTACATCCCCTTGCAGCTCATAGCTAGCGACGAGCAAGGAGCACAGAGAGCTCGCATCGCCCACTGCCGCGGCACGGCGAAGGAGACAATTGCATGTTAGATCTGTATGAAGGCTTTGAAGCACCGAAAAGTAAGCCATTCCCCTAGCGCTCGGCAGCTCGCCCGGTGAGAAATGGTTCCCCTTCACCGGCCCCTCCACTTGCGCTGTATTGCAAAAGAAAGCAGGTAGAGATTGAGAGAGAAAGAGGGGGGGGGGCGGGAAGCAGCCAAACGCTATGGGAATCATCAAAAGGATGGCTCCTCCGTGTCGCCTTAGCATCGGTACCGTACAAATGCAGCTATCAGAGCCACAGAACAGCTGCTCCTGCGTTCATCTGGCATATGCATTCATCCACTTAAAAGATGTGTCTAAATAAACGAAGCAGCCACCTGCACAACATCCGCCACAAGGAGCGCTTCACGGAAACGCAAAGGGAAAGTAAGTCAATGAAACAGTGACCTAGTTTGCGCATCGTATTCTAGCACCTTCGTGCGTCTATCTAGTCACACACACACCCTCGTCACACACCCTGTAACCCCACACTCACTGCTTGTTCGTTGAGTCCCCAAGGACGTCTCGTTTGCGCGAGAGACCTTTCCCAGACGAGTGTGAGTAGGCGCGTATCTGTTGCATAATGTCTCGCGGAACGGACACGCCGATCCCTTCCGGCATGCTCGACACCGCGGTATGCGATCCAGCGCGCGATACCGGGGCGGAGGCAGCCGCACCACGTGCTGGTGGGGGAAGCTGTGCGTGACGAGTGGGAAAGCTGCCGCGAAGGTGAGTGGCCACAAAGGACTCTTCTGTAGCGCGAGCCTCCTCACACTTTGGGAAGGACGGTTGCGATTCCATGGTGTACGGTGCAGCGTTCGCTTGGCCACCGGCCCCAGTGGATACGCTGGATAATTGTTTCACTTCGCCACGCCGCCGGCCACGCTCGAGCTGCTGCATCTGTTCCAGTTTGACAAGCTGTTGTTCCAACTCCTCAATCTCTTGCATTTGCTGCTTACGCGCATCTTTAAGCGTCTGGTGTATGGACTTGAGCTTGTTACGCAAGCGGTGCTCCTCTTCCGCCCATGCAAGAGATTCCTTCTGCAGCACAGTTTCAAGATCCTCTCGCTTGTGGTAGCGCTCCTCTTCCGCCTTGATGTGGTGTACCATTTCATGCATACTCTCGTACTCATCCAACGTCTTCAGGTAGACGGCCTCCACACGATCTTTCTCCGACACAGTTGCATCGCAGCGCATGCCAAGATCCTTTGCCTCCGCTTCAACTTCCTCCAGTCGTTGAAGCAGTTCTACCTTCTCCTGCTGAACCACCTCATCGTACTTCCGTATATCATTCTTCAAAGCTTTACGCTTCTCTATTGCGGCATCAATTTCCTCGCCCACCCGTGCTACCTCTTCCTCCGTCTCCAGCACCCGCCGGCGCCACTGTAGCAATAAGGATTCAGCCATGCCGAAGTGTGTGTCTACCCTTCCTCCCGGCTTGGTTATCTAAGTGCGGCGTACCCTTCAACAATCCTGTAATCTCGTTTGGGAATTAAAAAATCAGTCTGAAGAGGGTAAGCCATAAAAGGGGAGGAGTGTGAGAGTAAGACCGAGTTTAAAAAAAAAAAAAGAAATCCTCAGCGTTTACTGCAGCACAGATGACACCGTAAGCGGAGGAAAAATGGGGGCCCGCACTTGCGACCGATAGGGAAGCCCCTGCTCCACGATGTATGAGTATTTGCCCGTCAGCTCCACCATACACACGAGCCTCGCGACCGCAACGTGTTGACGTTAGGTGGTGGATACAGCGAGTGGCGAGGAGGATCCATCTCCCCACTCGCTGAAGTACAAACTGGGCACATAAAGCAAAAACAAAAAAAAATGGCACACCCCCATCTTCATGCATACCACACGGCCCCTCTCATCACTTTTTCACTTCCTCTGGTTACCCCCCCCCCCACCTGCCCACGTGGTATTTCCCCACAGTACGGATGCCAATGCGCTATGTGCCACTCAAGCGACGAAACCACTCATGTGCTGCAGCTCGTGAAAACTTATTCGTCTCCAGTTTCATCAGTTTGACATCCGCGTCCACGGTTTGCACGAACCGAATGACAAAATCCACAACTCCCTCACGGTGCATGCTCTTCATGTCCTCGTGTGTGATAAGAAAGCTCACGTCATAGCCGGTTATAGGTGTTCGGCGAATAATACGAAATGCCGTCGCACGATGCTCCATAAAGCACACGTAGCGCTTAAGGAGTAGCTCATCGAGGGCATCACTACGCTGAAAAGTGAATGACACCCGTGCACTATTGATGCTGGGCTCGATAAAGCAGCACACCTGTTCGTTCCGCCGAATTAAGATGGGATTCAGCAAGAGCTCGGGCACGGCTGGTAGAGCGCCGCCGCTGCTGAGCAAGGGTTCAACTCTATTCACTCTGCTCGTGTGATCCGTTATCTCCACCTCCGGTTTGTCATGGCACTCCACAACGCGGGAAGGGCAAAATGAAATGCATAGAGCGGCGTACAGAGTTCGTCTAACGCATTCATAGTAAGGGCTACTGGCCACTTCCATTCACCGTGTACCACGCTTACTTCTGGAAATCGCTGGAACCGGTGTGCACGGCGCGGCTACCTTTTCACCTGTGACTGGAGTATCGGGGAAGCAAAGTAAGCATAAAGAAGAAAGAGCAGCCGTTGTCGTCGATAACGCTACGAAGCAACTTACTTCCAGGAACAAATCCTCGCAAGCATGATTAGCAGACCCGTGCTTTCGGAAACGAATGGTGCCCGTGCCAATCTGAAGGTAAGCCATGCCGAGAAGCACAGCTCAGACGGCACATTTACACTCATCCGTTCAGGCTTCGCTCTGCACTTTGTGTACCGAGAGAGGATGATTACATCTGCAATGGAAAGCGTGTGCAACAGGGGGTGGGGATACGGCAAAAGGTAAAAGCAAAACAAAAAAGTTCAGTGCCATGGAAGTGGGTTAGTCTGAGCGAGTAAGTAGGAAAGCGCTCACCGTACATCTACATGTAGTTCGCCCATACTGGCATACTCTTCGGCTTTTTAATATATATATATATATGTATTCCGTTTTACTGCGAGCGCCTGCTGTGCGGCCCTCCCTGTGAGACAAGTATCCACATCAAGCCGGGTTCGTAGGGATGTGGCAACGTCTACCCGTCACTCGCCGTCCCTCATCACCCTCAGCTATATCCACATTACACAGAGGTGGGAGGAAGGGGAGGTAGGTAGGTGTGTGCTGCAAAGCTCTTCCAGAAATCACGACAAATAGGAGAAGCAAGGTACTTTTTACATCATCCATATCGGCTCGCTTCTAGTTGGATGCAGGCATGTAGCCTGGTCTTCTTACCGGAATGAAAGCACACACATCTCACACAATGCACACACGTGTTAGATCAGATTACATAACCGGTGGGATCCATGTGTGTAGATGAGTCCCAAAGAAGAAGAAATTGAAGGGAAACATGCTGGGATATACATCATCCGTCACGATTGGAGCGCGCATGGGCTCATTCACACAGACACCTTTTGCGACTTCGGGGGTGGAGGGAGAGACCACAGTGGCTCTGCACTCACGGATACCTCCCACACTGTGCAGAACCACTGATTACATCTTTCCCGCCTTGCGTTTACGAAACTCCTCCAGGAGGCGCTGCTGGTACGCTGAAGCAGCCGAACTGGAAAACTCTGCTGGAATGTCAATCGCCGATTGTCGGCGCCGAGGTTCAACTGGTGCAGCAGTGCTCAGAGGGAGTGATCGCTTTCTCTCCTGAGCGCTGCTCACACTGCTACCATCCTCATGCACGAGCAACACACGCTTACTATGCAGGCCACCTCCGCGACACAGCGAAGGTCGCCGAGGCGGCTGCTCGGTGTGCCCTCTACGGAACTTCTCCAATTCCTGACGGCGGTAATCATCCCCAGCTCCCTGGGACGATGTTGTGAATCGCTCTTCCTGGTGCGACTCCCAGGCCCTTTGCATGGTATCGCTGCTGCTACGGGGCGCGGAAGCCATTAGGTGACCAGCGTGCTCCCCTGTATTAGAACCCGGCGGCGTTAAGGGGTGCTCACACAACAGACTGCCTGCGGCGGCCGGACTATTAAAACCGTGCGGTACGCTTGCACTGCACCCTATCTGCGGCATCGGCGCTTCTGCTTGATTCTGCAGATTTGCTCGGGTACTGCCCTGGGCTCGCCCATAGGATTCTCGCAGCGATCGCATTAAACTTTCGTTACCTGGCTCGATGTCCAGTGCTATCTCGTAGGCCTCCGCCGCAAGATGATACTGCCGCCGCTTAAAGAGCACATCCCCTCTACGGGAGTAGCCTTTAAACCACCTCGGACGAAGAGCAATGGACCGTTCGGCATCATCCAAAGCGTACTGATAGGCTACCTCAATGGAGGGGAGTTGTTTCGCCGCCTGGAGGTACGATGCAGAGCGATTGCTGTATAGAACGGCAAGAGCGACAGTCGTTTTGTGTGAGAGGCAGCGGATTCCGGGACCGAGTTCATCCAAGGCGGAGGGGGCTTGATCCCCCATACGCGGCATCGTACCCGAGCTGGTTCCAGCTAACAGTTGAATGGCCTGCGTGTACAACTGAATAGCCGTTGTGAATGCGTTGCTCTCAAATGCACGATTGCCCTCCTCCTTGAGGTCATCTGCACTGGCATGATGGTGTCGTACCGTCGTACTGGAAAGGGATTCGTCACCCGCGCTTGAGATTTCCCCTCCTGCCACCGAAGTGGCTAGGGCCGTACACGCTGGGGATGACGTTCGAAGAAGGTATGTGTCCTCCGCGTGCTCACAGAAAATCCCAGCGTGACTACGTATCGTGGTGTTATTCAGCGACGCTGTCAACGGTGAGCTCGACAGTCCTCCCGATGAATTAAAGGAGGAGATCTTTTCCTGAGGGAAACATACTGAGGGGGCCGTCGCAGTGCTTGTTTCATGAAGGCTAGAGCGCATACATGCCAACTTCGCATCTGGGTCGGCAATGTCTTCTGCTGTGATGCCCATCTTCCGCATGAAAGCCTCCCTCTGTGCAATGAGCAGGCTCTGTCCGGTGCCATGTGAATGCGATTGTGTGTGGGGGCGCATGTGTATGTGTGGGGCTTCTTCCTTCCCTCGTCAGGTTACAACTGAAGAACAGCTGGCAAGGGCGCTGCCTACCGTGGTACGGATCTTGTTAGCTAATCCAAATGCAAAACACAGTTACGCGTGGCGACGAGAAGCAAGAAAAGAAAACAGGAATACACAAATGGAATCGGTTATCGTCTCTACTACATAGCAACTACGGCTGCGGCACTTCTATGTGAGCACGGCAGTGGCGCCTCACTTACGGAATCCCTTTCTGAATTGGCAAATACCTCCATCCTTCTTGTAGTTGGCAGTCAGCGCAGTAGAAATAAGCATTACAAAACCACGGTCCCAGCCTATGGATCCTACCATGTCCCGCAGTTTGTCACCTGCACCAGCAGCAGTCAACCCCTTCCGAAGAAAAAAAACGGATCACATCTTCCGATTTTCGTTATTGTTGGAAGGTGCATTGCACGGCAGTACTTCTACTGCCTCCATGTAGTGCGCAAACAGGTTAAACTCGTGCCTGTCGGGCAGTGCGTGGCGATACTTCCGCCACGCTCTCATTACAGTGTGACTCGACACCGCGGAGGTAAGAAACGCACAATATCCCTCAATCAGGCGTGAGTTTCGCAGAAGAATAGTGTAAAAGACAAGATCGTCGATAAGCCACGTAAGATCAATCAGAAGTGCGTTGAGAGTGTGCCAGCCGGCAGGGGGAATACCCAGCAACTGGGTCGATTCGTTGCCACCTCCACGCCGAGCTCCACGTGCATACCCTGCCGTACTATCGGCCCCAGCGGCTTTCCTCCGCTCCTCTGCCTCACCTACACTCTTGCCCGCATGCCTCAGGAAGAAGGGCTTACCAACTTTTGAATACAGCTGTGAGGGTTCTACCAACGTGGTCTCGCCATCGGGCAAAAAGCCGGCGTGTGCTTCAGTGGTATCGCCTGGGATGTCACCAGCTGCTGCATTACTGTCATCATCTGAGCTATCGCTAGTCACCATGGGCGCCCCCTCGCCACCCGTTGGAAGCCGCGCGCCATAGTAACTAAAGGCAGCAAGCAACTGCTTGGCGTAGTAGGTCAACGTGTAGGAAAACTTTTGTACAAAGCCAACCATGTGGTGCTCACTGATGTGTTGGCCACCAACCTTGACTGTCTTGGCGATAATTGAGGTCATATCCGTCCGCGCCCCGGGTGACGGCCCGCCATCCGCTGTCCAAGACGCCCCAGATGGGCAGTGGCGGAACTCCAGTCGTACTCGCTCCTTGTGGTTAGCCACATTCAAGAGAAACGCGTGTTCATGCAAGGAGAGCTTCTCAGCGTCATCCTTGTTCACGTTCATAAGGGCCGCCGCACGCATGAGGTCCAATTCTACCAAGAAGTACCCTGAGGAGTGCGCTGAAACCTCCAGGATCGCTGGATGCTCATTAATGGAAGGATAAGGCGGAACCTGCCGGGATGCCCGCTGGCTCACTGTACTTGCTCCTTCAGCATCCGTTGGAAGGGATGCCAGAAGCACCGGTGACTGCGTGCGGAAAGCGAATGACTGTGGCACACTGAGCAGGTTGTGTACCTCCACTCGTACCTTGTACTCGTCCACCGCTCTCATCTCGTAGTCCGTCTGCACATGGAAGGTTGGTGAATAGACCTCAAACTTGGCCACAAAGGAGAAATGCGCGTCTCGAGACTGCTTGCATTTAAAGCTGACATCCGCTTCCCCAAACAGTCCAAAGCCCTCAGGCACCTGCAGAGCCGAGCAGCTCAGTAAGAAGGCCAGCCGCATGCGGGACTTCGGATCCACAACAAAGTACTTCTGGCCATCTTGCGCAGCAACACCGTGAAGCTGGCAGACCACAAGCCTACCATCAAAGATATACGCACCCCGATCCTTCCGCAGCAAGGTGGGCGCAGGGCTTGTCTGAACGTTGGTATTACGAGGGCTACCAGGGGGAGTACTCAGGGAAGACTGTAAGCCATCTAGGGTACCGTGGGACGGCAGTGGCTCTACTTGCGCGAGCGCCTGGTTGTGTGAGTAGATATCGTTCCGCACGGGCCGGAGCTCCAGTCGAAATGGCTGAACAACAGACACGGGGAACTCTAGCGCCGTGTTACCCCTATTGACAATCTCCAATGCAATGTGCGCCTGCCGTTTGTGCGTCCCATAGTGATGCCCCATGTTCACATGCCATACGGCATTTGTAGCCTCACGCTGGCCGTTATAGGTCAGCAGCTTAAAAAGGTCTTCACCGGCTGTAGGGACAAATATGTCTGCTGTGAGGCGAAGGTAAACGACCTCACAGGAGTTAATGTTGTTTGTGATACTAATGTAGCCCACAAAGAAGCCTACCTCAGCGGAAAGTAAGTTGAGGCGAAGAGGCTGCGTTTCGCTGGGCTCCAGAATACCGGTTGTAGAGGGGAGCAGAAGCCACGGCTGTGGTCCTTGTGACATGACTGCAACCGTGTACTCCACGGCGCAATCGGTAAGACGGTTGCTAATAGCGATATCCGTTCGTGGGGCCTCCTCTTTGGGATACGAAAAGTGGCACGAGAAGGCCCCCATGCAACCAATAATGGCCGTGCAGTTCTTCAACTCCAGCACAGGTGGAGTACTGGTGGAGGGAGATGGCTTACGAAGGTCCTCCAAGATGTCGGCCGAGGTCAGATAGGGGCCGGCACTCGCTGCGGTAACCTTGCCACTTGGGCCTGGCGTTGCACCACTGCTCCCAGCAGCACTATCCATCACCCCGGTGGTGTCGCTAGCAGAAGCGACAGCGGAGGGGGTCTGCGTGATACCGCTCTTAGTGCTAGCCAGATAGTACTCCCTCAGGGCCCGGGTAGCCTCATCCACCTCTTCCATCGGTGTGACGCTCAGACGAGTAACGCCCGTACTGAAGGGAACGTTCTCGTCTACTACGGCCAGCGCCACAAACTGCTCCAGTGCCGCTAGAGGTAGACTGCGTATCTGTTGGGTATCGGTGCAGCGTAGTACTATCCTGAGAGTCACAGCACTCTTGGGCAGCACGCGTATACGGTGTACTATGTGAGTTCCAGGAATAGTGGACCCCCCAGATTGGGATGACATGTCGGTCGTACCGCTGCTGCCCGTACCCTCTGGCCAGTAGAAAAAGGTTGTTGCTGCAACACGGCCGGCGGACACATCTCGTGAAAGGTTCTCACAGGGGTCAGGCGCAATCGTCGCACATCTATCGCCTCTCGCTGTATCCCCAAGGCGACTGCAGGCCCGTGTGTCGTTCTCCAGATCATCGCTGTGGTTATTGCTCACTCCTCCCGTGACGTCCACAGTCACCGCAGTGCGGAGCTGCTCACTAAAAAGGACAGATATTCTCAACTCGGTAGGGTAGGCCTCACAGCAGTTGGTAATGAGCATCTCTCCGGTATACAGAACACAGTAGACATCCACACCGGCCACAGCAGTGACATACTCTGTGGCTGTCCCGACCAGGCTGCGCGCCACCCCACCACTGGGCACACTGCCTTGTGTAAGTGCAGTACCAGCGCACGTGGCATTGTAGGCTAGCTCCGATAAGGACACATGGGTGGGCCGCATAGCGAGCTTGGAAGGAAATTTAAAGGTGCAGAAAGTATCCAGTTTTCCAAACACCTCAATTTCCTCGTCCTCCGTTAGCGCGTTGGCAAACGTCACCGTACCCAACCACAGGTTGTTCGAAAGGATCGCGCTGCGACGTTTCTCCAGCTCAGCTATTCCGTCAAATGTTAGTGCCGCCTGCATGGCTTGCCTCTTCTTGTAGCCAAAGAAGCTGCCGACAAGAGAGGTCAAGTCATTCGTTCGAAGAACACAGCGTAGTCTGAGGGCCTGTTGGGGCTGTACCTTGCGTCTGGCACCAGTGAGAGCAACCGTACTGTTGGAAGGGGTGCTGCTGATAGCCCCATTACTTCCCACAGGGATTATCCCCGCTGCGCCATCACCACCGCTAATCGCTACTGCCCCGCCTGGTTGAAAGACCAGCCGCTCCACAGTCGAGGTGGTATCGTAGCGAAGAAGTTGCAACTCAATCAAATGCTCCAACTTAGGATTGTGGTGAATTGCCAATCCTAGCTCGGCAGCCCGCTCGGTGGCCGTCACAACAAGCCTCATCTCCGAAAGCATAGATGGAGTGGGCGCGGTGCTATCTAGACGCAGAATGGGTAGGGTAATGGACTCTTCCACCAATTTGCTTTCATCACACGACAAATGAAACATCTTCCAGTAGTACTGTCCGGTGATGCAGACGGAGAGATCGTTCTCTGGATTCAGCTCGTTGGCAAAGAAAACCTCGTAGCGAAAAGGTCCTTGAGAAGTGATGAGTTGAAGTTGTACACTCGCCTCAACCTCGATGGTTTCGCCAGGGGGGACAATAATACGGTTGCTAGCAAAGCGGATAGTAGGTTGGCACTCCACGCTAAGTCGCAACGGCAGCACCAGCGAAAGATTCACGAGACGAACTTTAACGGCTGCATGGAGGGGATGGTGTTTCTTTACTGCATGCGCGGCGCGACGGCTCCGATAATTCGGCGGGTCACGGCTCCCCTGCACGTGTGGGTGAGGCCTGCTTTCTTCAGCCTGGGGGACAGCGTCATTTGCGATAGGTCGCCCATCGGGAGCAGCTGTGCGGCCTTCTGATAGTCCTACTACGCCTAGGTCAGCGCAGAGGAGTTCTGCGTGGCCCTCGCTCATCGCAAACTGTGCTGTGAAGGGTACCATCAAGACACATTGTCCCGCCGAGGGCAGCTGTCGCTTAGGATGAAAAAGGCTGTAATGAGGTGAGCCTTCGTCGATGATCTGTGCCACATGAACGTAAGCCACCGTGTGTACTGTTGCCACTCCGTGATGCTGTACCACAGTGTTCACCTGCTCTGGTGAAAGGGGAGGCATGTCCAGCAACGTCCAGGGTACGCGAAGGGTTTGCCGAGCCTCAATTCTTACCCGGCCACCGGGATAGGAATTTGCCTCGGTACCAGTAGCGGGGGATGCTGAACCACCTGCGGCCTTTTCACGCTCACCAAACAGAAACGGTATGCTGCTCTTGGCGACGAGGATTAAATCCTTGGTGCAGTGATTGGTTATTGGGAAGGACACTGATACAGGATTATGAAGGCGGAGCCCGTTGTCCTCCCCTCTGGTTACCGCTGCCAGGGGAAGAGAAACATGGCCCCCAACGGTGGTGTTTGGGAGGTTCGCTGAAATGGCCTTGTCCTGGCGTAGTGCGTCGAGGGGCATACGGATAGGCTCCTGCCCACAGCTGAGATTAACGACTGTGACGTGCTCCTGAATGAGCCCGGAGTGGGGCAATTTCAGCACGAGAGGTATTTTCCGCTGCTCATGGGGCTGCAGCGCCCACTCGCACTGCTCAGTGTCCACTACAAGGTTCGAAGAGCTTGGGAGGAGTCGTGCCTGGATAGGGAAGGAGTCAGATGGATTGGTCACGGTGACGAAGGCGGAGACGGAGCGTACCGTGTGCTCCAATGCACCGAGTGATAGTGTAGTAGGGGAAACTCGCAACGCACCACTTCCAATGCGAACTGTCGCGCGTACTCCTGCAAAACCAACCGTGCAGTACTTCCCATCAGAAGTGGGGGTAACTGCCTCCACTACAATACCACATTGGATCCGTCGTACCCTGTGCTGCGTAAACTGTGGACTCGGTTCGAAGCGCGCATAGATACGCACACTTTCCTTCATGAAGATGCGGCGAATAGGATTCACCAGTTGCATCGTGCAAGCAGCATCTTCATAGAAAGCAAGCTGGGAAGGCATGTTGGAACGTACCAAGAGGGCATGCGGATAAGGGAACCGACTCCTGATGAGGAGGAGCTGAGATACGAGATGCTTCGGGTCACATGGTGTAACGATATCACGAAACACCAGATGCCTTGGCTCCGTGTGAATCATCTCTTCCTCCTCTGTTGGATCCATCTCCACCACAACATACTGTACATCTGATGCGTTCTGCAAGTTTTTCACAGGAACAAAGTATTTCTGCGGTCCAGCAATGCGTGGTGTGCACTCTACAATAACACGAAGTGTTTCGCCTGTGCTAACGGCACCATTACGGGGGAAGAACCGAAAGCGCGCATCAGTTCCCGCCAGGGCACCACCGGCACATCGACGAGGCTCAAGGACTACAATGGTAGTGTCCGACGTTGTACGTATCAGTAGAGTAAACTCCGTAACGTCGTTAATTAGGCTATTCCGCAGAACAACCATGGGATGTCCCATGAAAGTGGATAGGTGGGCCGTATCGTTTGCGGGTGCCACGGAAATAGACGGCAAAATGGGAGCAGCATGTAAACCTGGAGCGGGACTCAACTCTGTAGAGCCCGTGTTGGGTAGCCCAACTGTAGCCGTGATTCCATGGGCCGAAAGATTTGACCCTGGTGTTGCCTGCTCCCCCTCTGGTCGAGTAAGCGTAATGGCAAGGGGTACAATACGATTGACCTCCTTGTCTTTGGCTTCATACAACAGGATGCCAATGGTATTGGTTTGTGCAACAGGCATAATGTGATCAGGCTTCCGAATGAAAATGAGGCCAAACGTCACTACCACAGACTCACCAACATTCATGGCGGGCAGCGCAAGACCATTTCCCAGAAGTAACGGCATCACATCGTCGTGCTGCATGATGTTTTTTGCTTTACTTTGAATCGGTGTCTCATCCTCGCTCTCAGAGAGATCGTGGTCTGTTGTGGGAGCTGTAGTGTCAGTAGCTATGGGTTCCACCTCTTCACCCAAAAGAGCTCGCTTTAAGGCATGGATACGTCTGATTGCCGTGTCCAACTTATCCAGTTTTTTCTTCCGCTTGTAGATCTTCATTTTGTGCTCCAGTTTTTCGATCTGCTCCTCAATTTTACGTGATGACCCGGAGCTTGAGCCACAGAGCTCCATCTCCAGCTGAAACATGACATCCACTCCCTCAAATCGAAGCTGCGGGCTTCCACCACTAGCGCAGGTGCTGTTGCTACCTATACTGGCCGTCTCCGTTGTAGGAGTGCTGGCGCCCAGTTGAAAACTTGGGTTCAGCTTCAACCAAATCTCCCGCCGCGTCTGACTTGTGTTTGACACCATAATCTTGGCCCCTACACGCACATGCTGCATGGGGTCGTCTAACAAGGGGACAGGTACGATTCCAAAGTTCCATGAATCCGGACTGATATCGAATGTGTCCTCCTTTACGACAGTCGCCTTTAGGGTCAAATCCGCAACTCTCCTAGGATCCATCACATTCGTAAGATGAATGTGTTCCTCAAAACTACCCATAATGCCAGGGTAGAAGGCCACACGTACCTCTTTGGTGGCATATGGGCCAACGACAAGGAAAATGGCCCGCTTCTCACAATTTTCGATGCGGATGTGGCCAGCCGTTACAGAGCGTGATTTATTGATGCGCATGTACAGGACAGAATTGCATCGGTTCACAATAGAAAGAGTTGTAGTCTTCATGACACCAATGTTCACCTCGCCAAAGTTCTTTGTTCGTTGCCCAGTGACCTCAAAAGAAGTGCCACATAACCGGTAAGACAGTCGTATAAACCTCGGAACATCCAGATTTTTTACCGCAATGGAGAGAGAGTCCTCCTTTGTGATCACCTCACTGATGAATGAGAACCGCGCAATCAATGCATACACACGCATCGTGCTCAATCCTTCTAGCACAATGTCACGAGTGACAATGGCATGAGTGTTCAACAGACTAAGAAGTTCAGTACGCAGTTCCTCCACACGTTCTGCAGCCCGGTGACTGAGTCGTTTCACGGTGTCCTCCTCATCACCATATAAGCAAAAGGACCGAAACTCAGCTGCTGTAACAACCAAATGCTCAGCTAAACTGTTTGGTGGGCTAGTAAGATAAAATACCTCAATCTCTGCACAGGAGCTCGAAATGGAAAGCGTGATAGGATACTCAACTTTGGAGCGAACTGTATACGGCACAACCAAGGGAACGCTGGTAATTGCGCATAGAGGTGAAACGTCTCCACGCTGTAGATTATCAAGGTTGGGTATTTCGCACTCCCACGTATACAGTTCATCATGCAGTTTTGCATCGGATGGAGAAATATTGTTGGCCTCCACATTGATAATCTGCTTATCCTCCGCAGGGTTTGATGCATTGATAATGATGAGCTGTTTACGGTAAGTAGGGTTAACACGTTGGGGACTTATTCGCAGAGTGATGGGGAGTGTGCTGGCGGGTGCAATAGAAAATTCCTCCCGTGTCTCACAGTTCCCACCAGTATTGTGGCGAGGTGCTACACCCTCAATTGTAATAATTTTGCTCCGCATTTGAATGATCACCGTTGTGGAAAGTGGGGACTGGTTCTCAATGTAAAATGTCGATCGCTTGCTCTGCCCAACCTTACAGTCGCCAAAGTTTACGCTTCCTTGAGAGACCACGATACTACTGGTGAACAAGGTTGCTGTACACCGAACCATCACGCGCTGCTGCCGCACGCCATCAACTGAGGTAACAAGGAAGCCCATCTCAAATTTCCGTTTTTCTACAGCCTTGCTATCCTCAACTATTGCTGGCTTGTACATGATTCTGACATAGACTACATTCTTCTGTGCAGGGATGATAGTTTCATCAACTGAAGAACCGCTTTCGTCTACAAGAACCACAAAGTCGTCTATCTTGCGACAGTACGCAGCGTCGAGACGAACCACTGCATCAGCACGGCCATCAATATTGGTAAAGCCAAGTTTTTGTACAGCACATGTCCCTCGATATACGTCACCAAAGTGAATGTAATTTTCGGCCACACTTATCAAGTCCCCCTGCGAATCCTCCACTACGTTGACATTGACATAGATTAGGGAAGTGTTACGCGTATCCTTAACATTGTCACACTGCAACACAGCATGATAGGATTGCACTGAGCACGTTGCACTGGTACGTACCATTAGCGAAAAATTCATCGAGGTAAGACTGCTCAACAATACCTCTTGAAAAAGCTTTGGCTCCTCAAAACGCTCCGTTTCATAGACTGCCAGTTTCACTCCTTTATTGGGCTGCATTTGATTCCGAATAACAAATACTAGAGGCCTGCAAGAGCAGTTTGTCACGGAAAAATCAATCACTTGAGTTTTGTTGCGTGACATCGTTACTTGCACCTCGGTCGTAGATACCTGCAGGAAGGAAAGGAATACACTAGCCGTGAATGGCAAGCACACGGATTCTAAGCAAACAGTGCTTGATGGTGTTTGTAGTACAGTAGAACAGCATACACCTGCACTATTTTGTGAACGCTCCGCCACACACACGGTAGGAGATGATACCACAGCGTTGGAAATCATCTCTTTCAATGTTGTCCCAGGTGAAGAGGCTGTAAGCTGAATTGTCCCTTCAACTAGGTCTGGTGGAAAATGAGCCATAATGCGCGAAAATTCTCGTGGATCCGCGCGAAACGAAGCCACCACCTCTTTCTCCTCGAAAGGTTCCAAGGAAAGTGTGCTAAGGAGGTTTATCGAATCGAATACAGCGTTGTATGTAGACATGTTTTTTGCATCGCGATTGCTATCCAGCTGCAAAAAATTTTCATTGTGCAGCTGAAAGTGCACCACGGAAGTACTCGACGACAGCTGTACTTGGATTGGAACAGATTGTGTATTGCGAATTCGAATCACACGGTATGAAGGAATGTCATTCACAGCAACCTCACCAAAGTGCACATCATTCGGAATGACTTCCAACATTGACGGCTACGCAAAGAAAGAAAGAGGAAACAACAGCACACAAACAACTCGAGTATCAATGATACCAGCTAGTATGACAGTATGATGAAGTATGTACTCAGACGGCCAACTCATTTAAGAGCGCGCGTATTATCAATCGTCTATTAATTCGTGGTAGTGCAGTGTTGGAAGAAGAGTACTTGTTCACTTACAACTGTAATGCCTGCTTTGTATGATTCTGCGCCAACAATAGTTCTTCATAGTCTTGCACAAGCCTGCCGAGGAAATACAACAACACAAAGGGGTAATGATGTTACCTTTCATTTAGCGAGAAGACGTACTGAACACATCTATAACATGAGAAAAAAACCTGCCCACGCTCACAAGCATAACCATTTTGCACAGCACCACAAACTATATCACGGAACTTCACCCTAGTAACAACCGTGTGGGCCACTGAACAGCCTATGAAAATAGGCAATGCACATACTTATTTCACTGGACGCTATGTTGCAAAATGCTACAGCAGTACTCCCGATGTCGTTACTTTACCACTCTTCCGTATCCCATTCACAACGGCTGGCACTTTTCACAGCCAGCAAGAATCGAGAGCAACTGTGCACCAAGTCGACAACATTCGGCCTCCTAAAACGGACTCACTATCGTACACAAAAGCCCTTCCAAAGAAAAACGGAGAGCATACAGGCCTGGTTTTCGTGAAAGTGCAGCATCGGAAATTTGCGCCACTTACTGCTCTCTACAAAACCCGAAAAAACACCCCACTGTGGCCACACGGCTTACCCCCTATCTAACACACATGCGCGCCCCTGGTGGTCCTTATCCTACCGATACCGCCATCCAATACACAGATCCAAGTCAC
>JAIZPF010000007.1:204477-218749 GCA_020509355.1 Blechomonas ayalai | reverse complement strand
TAGGGAATACGTAAAGGATTCGCCGATAGTTACACACACACACACACAGCCTTTTTTTTCTTCTGCGTGATCGTGTTTTGTTGCTGTGGCGGGATCGCTTCATTTTACAGCGGTTAGCATGTTGCCTGTGTCCCGTCTTGCAGCATCATGTAATGCGGACCCCACGCACATCTTGATGGCGTTTGATGCCTTCAAGGGGAGTCTGCCGTCCTACCGCGCCGGCGAAGCCGCTGAACTTGGTATTCGCAACTTTCAAATTCGTGGAGAGGGTTGTATGGGTGATGGATCGGCACACATGGAAAGCTCGTGGGACACGGCTTCCATTGCTGGGGGCGGCGACCTTTTTACACTACCCCGTGACGCACTGATACAGGTTCACCATTGCCCTATGAGTGATGGGGGTGGTGGCTTACTGAACTGTTTAGTTCATGATGCTCCCACGCACTGCGGCGTCGTAACTTCCACCGCACGGTCTGGCCTTCAACTAGAGCGCGTCCTGCTGCCTCCTCACGTGAAAGTGATGGGACCTCTGGGGGTTTCAATTGAGGCCTCATCGCAGGGGGAAGGTGGTGTCGCTGCGCCCGTTTCATTTGCATGTGATGTAAAGCGTGGTATTATTGTGGTAGAGATGGCTGAAGCAGCGGGCTTGTCACGCATTGCGCCCGCCTCGCGGCGAGACCCACTGCGTAGCACAAGTTACGGGGTTGGCCAAATCCTAGACTACGCGCTCTCGTACATGGAGGAGAGGTTGCAGGAGGAGGAGGAGAGCACAGAACATCAGAGTCCCCCGCCGGTGACGGTATTCCTCGGGATTGGGGGTAGCGCCACCAACGATGGTGGCCTCGGTGCGTTGCAAGCGCTTGGACTGGAGATATTTGTGCAGCAGGCGGCCGCACCCTCCGGTACGGTGGCGACGGATGCCCTTCTTACGACCCCCTTCCGGGGCGCCGATCTCAGCCGCCTCACACGAGTTCGATTTGGAGAGGCCATGCGGGATCGCTTTATAAAGCCCACGGCGTCTTCTCGGGTCACCGTGGGAGCATTTTACCTAATATGCGATGTGAATTCTCCCTTGGTGGGGCCGCATGGCGCTACCTACGTTTATGGTCCCCAGAAGTGCGCCCCTGCAGGTGGCAACCATTCCCTTGCTACCGAGGGCGATAGGAGAGAGGCCGACGATGGGGCTGTGGGCGTTGTGACGTGCGCGGAGCAGAAAGCGCTACTGGATCAACTGGAGGCTGGGATGCGCCATGCAGCCCAAATGGTTGTCGCGAGCACGTGCGATGAGGTGTATGCGATGCGTAACGCGAGGCATGGGGCGAGCACCGATGGTGATGCCATGCCCCCAGAAGGGTGGAGGGCGAAGTGTGAAGAGGAGTTGTGCCACAGTGAGGGTGGCGGCGGGGGTGGTGGGACTAGTGGATTTTTTCGGTACTTACTCTGTGCGTCATGGTTGCCCGGGGCAGAAGCTGTGGCTACTCTCGTTGGTCTGCGCACCACCCCCAATCTGTTGCCTTTCTTGGCAAACGGCGCGTGCGATTCGCTTGGTCACTGCACCCGTGCTGGACTGCTGCGAACGCACTGTGATATCCTTATAACCGGCGAGGGGTCGTTCGACATCCAGACTGTTTCTTATAGGAAGACCATTGGGCGCCTGCTTCACATGGTGGTGGAGGAAAACATTGGACGACTGCATGAGGTTGCAACTGCCACACCCTGCGTTGCAACATCCGCTTCGCTTCGGACAACCGCTACTTCTTTGTTGACATCGCACTTCGGGGCGACAGTGAGGTTGATCAAGGACGTAATGATTGTTTGCGGCAGGTGTGGATTTTCGTCCGCAGATGCATGTCACCAGGAGATCACTCGCGTCCTCTGCTGTGCCGTACTTAAGGAGACGAGGGATAGAGCGGGCACCAGTGAGACACCCTTTCAGCGACAGCTGAGGGAAGTGGCAGCGGCGCTCTCTTCGAAGGAAACGGCTTGCTTTTCGAGCGAGGAGGTGCTGGAGAGAACACTGCGTTTAGCATTGCCACGCGTGACGGTGCTCCCGCTGTCACCAGAGCCTTTTACGACGCTGGAGGCCATGCAAGAACCATTTGCTTGCATATCCAGGCGCATAGAGTCTTTCCTTGCCTGGGCTGCGAGGCGTAGACGTATCGCCTGACACTAGACGATGGCCACAGCTGGGTAAGAACATCTTCGCTTGCTTGTGTGTACCTGTGCGTGCATGATCCCGCGCTGCGGCTTTTCTGGTATTTTTTATGTTTGATAGTACTACTCGCCGGCTTGGCGGATAACGAATGAGATATGTGTGCGCTAGGTGAGTGCTGGTCCGACAGGCGGAACGTTCAGCGAAAAGAACAGAACAGTATGTACATGCCTCCATACGCACAAGGGCATGTAGCGAAGTACGGATAAGTGGGTGGTAAGGGATAGGCCGCGGCGTCGAGCGTGGTTTCCATTGCGCCTGTGTAACTTCTCACCTTCCACTGCGCCTATGGCATACAGCCCCATTCAGCATTTCTTTCCTTGGCTGTGCAGCTATTCTGAGGGTCCGGTGATATTCATTTACCAGTTCCTTAGTGGCTTTGTGCTGAGGGCATGCCTCATCGCTGCCAGCTGCTGTATACTCGAGGTCGCTCACACCAGCAGCGCTTAGCGCCACCGATTCCACACTCAGATGCTCCCCAGAGTACACCACGCCGCATGTCTGCGCGTTGCCGAGTGACGCCCATCACTGTTACCGTTACACCTGCCACCCTTATTCGGGAGCTGAGCCGCTTGTTTCCTCCTCACTTTCTGCCGTGCTACGGGTGCAGTGCTGAGCGGCCCTTGCCGGAGAAGGGCCCTCTGCTGTCACGAAGGAACGCGACGTGTACCTCGTCTTCATCCACAACGTATGACTGGGAGAAGATTTTGCTGGTACGCCAATCAGCACCCCTTCACTCTGGGCGGTATTACTCACAAGCGCATGCCGCTAGACAGTGGTCCGAGCGCCTAAACTGGCTACGCCATGGTGGCAAGCAACTCGACCGAGCTGCTACCGGGACGGCGAGAAGTGCAGATTCGCATTGCGAGAGGCGGGGGTGTCCTTCTGCACCAAGGGATTTTGTGTGGCCCACACCTGCCGTATTTGAAATGGTCGTTCGTAATGGGACGGAGGACGATTGCGGTGAATGCCCCGAAGGAAGTGATTGGTGCCACTTGGCACCGAGGAGGCCTGGTCACACCACCTTTGGCCGCCACCTCAAGGAGCCGTGCACTGTAGGGCACCCGTTTTATGCCATTGGGAGGCTGGTGTGCATTCCGGCCTTGCCGCAGCCGTTACCTGATCAAGCGTTCGTCTCACCGCCGCGGCGCGGTGCTATGACGTCAATGCGACACAGCAGTTCAATTCTTTCTCTCGCTGAGTATCTTTGTCTTGTATGTCCGTCGTTGTCCGGCTCGTTGGCGGCTTTGCGACCGCACGGTGACCCTAAAGTCTGTCCACTGCCTGAACGGCGAACTACGCCCAGAACGCCTCCTGTAGTGGATCCAACGTCTTCTCCAGCATTTCGGTTCCCAGTACCGCTGCACTTCGCTCGTGAGGCGACTGTTCGAGGACGAGAGGGACGCGCAGGTGTGCCGAGAAACTGGCTGTGTCTTCCGCTAATGGCACATCTCCGCCACATTGAGGAGTGTGAGTCAGCAGCAAAGATGCTTGTGTGCCCCGAGCCAACTGTGGGCCCCGCAGGCACGCTTCCTTTCTCTCCTTTGTCCGGTGGAGAGGCGGGGAGGATTCAGGGAGTTGGAGTGCTTCTTCTGCACCCTTCGGAGTGGTGCTACTTTTCTGTGCTCATGTACGTGTACAACCCATTTGTGCAGAGCACACCATCCGCTGCCAGTGCGGTGGCGGGGGAGGTGCATGGACAGAGGAGCTTTGCCACAGCTGGATTCTTTTCCTTTGTTGAGCCACCGCGGCGTGCCCTGAAGGTCCCCGGGGAGCGTGTTGAGCAACTAGAGTGGTCGCACGTCAAGATGGACAGCACTGGTGACGCTGTGGAGGACGCATCGCTTTCTTCCGTTGCCCTGCCTCAAGTCAAGACATGTTGTTATTCCGGCAATGACGCTGCTTCTCTCCGTGTGCCCAATGTAAGCACGGTTCTTATCTTCGCGGAGGATGATATTCGCCCATCATGTGCACCGAGTAACCGGCTGCTTTCCAAACGTCTTCAGCGCTCGGGAAGGGCCGCACTGGCGATGAACCTCCCACGAAATGACCGCCAACGTGCCGCGCACAATGGGATACGAGGCAAGGCGTTAGAGGAGATGAACTCTCCTTTGGAGGCCCGTTCTCGGTCACATCGAGTGAATGAATCATCTACTGAAGTACAGAGGGATGAACAGCACCGTGTGTTCTTTGCACCGTTTCCCCCGAGGCGGTATCTTCTAAAAAATAAGAACTGGCTGACCAACCCGGTCGCACTGGCCGAGGAGATGCGCTATGGGGTAATTGAAAAGTACTGAGGCGTTGCGTGTCTCTCTTTGCTCCGCTTTCTCTGAAGAGTGGCAGCGCCAGTGTTTCCAACCTTGTGCTCCATATGGGGATGTCACACAGAACTTCTTTTATTGTCTTGTTCCTCTCTCTCTGCGTGCGTATGACATATACCCGATAACCAGAACTACTACCCACGGTGCTATTTTTCCCTTTCCTCACCCTAACCACTGCTCCTCTGCTGTCTCTGTGGTAGTGGCTTTATTTATTTTATTTCGTTCATCTATTCCGCTAGTTAACGCTATCGTGATCTTGGTGACGTGTGTGTGTGTGTGGGGGGGGGATGCCATCTGGTATCTCCAGTTTGCGCTTACAAGTTGGAGCGAATGTGGTGTACCTTTAAAAGCAAACGAATACGTTTGTAGATGTACGACATTCTCGCACTTGCTTGCATGGGATGGGTAGTGGATACTGAGAATGTTCCCCCCTTTCCAAATGGGTGCGTGTGTGTGTTTGTGCTTGGCTATGAATGCACTCTGGAGTGGTTCTGCCGTTTGGATCACTCTGCCACTTGTCTTCCTTATTGTTGTTCTACTGACAAGGAAACGAGCCCCAGGAAAGGGTGTGGCCTCTACGTGTGGCGCTTTAAGTGAATTACAGTTCAGCGAGAGCGCTCTTGCGTATCCATAATGGTTAAAACTGCAGCGAAGAAACTGCGGAAGGGCGGTTTGTCCTCCAAGGCAGGTGCTTCTCTTGATAAGCCCATTCCATCGACCCCCGTGGCACAGTCGTTACCAGAGTCCCGCCGCGCACAGGCGCGACACAAGGCGGCTAAGAAACGCTCACTAGTGCCCGGGTCAAATGAGACGGGGCACCTGAAGAGTGTTCGAGCTGCACAGAGGCACGCGACGGGGAGTGATAAGGTTTCTTCCTCTAGCGCTGTAGGCTTGCATGGGAAGCCTGGCGGGATCAAGCGCAAGGTGGTTTCGACTCATCCTGCCAGCCGCAAGCGGGAGGAATGGAGACGGAGGCGACTGGCAGAGAAGGAGGCATGTGAGCCGCACCGCACCGCGGCAGAACAGCGTATGGACACGGTGCAGCAGGAGCTCTCTTTATTTGAACATGTGATGCATGTGCCGGAGTTTATTGCAAATCCTTTCGCCGCAGTGCAGCAGCACCTGGCTTTGACGATGGA
Source organism: Blechomonas ayalai (assembly GCA_020509355.1). Classification (NCBI taxonomy): domain Eukaryota; phylum Euglenozoa; class Kinetoplastea; order Trypanosomatida; family Trypanosomatidae; genus Blechomonas; species Blechomonas ayalai. The sequence continues at coordinate 213,077 of JAIZPF010000007.1, read as the reverse complement.
GACCTTGAAGCCGCAAACACCGGACGTGGGCCGTCTGCCCCGCGAGCCCATTACACAGTCAACCGTTCAGAGTGCCGACTGATGGAGCAGGTTGCCTGTTGGATGGGCAGACACGGTGTTCCCTTTGATGAACGTGCTGCCTTAACATGAAATTAGCACGTTCTCCGTTACGGTTGGGAACAGCGTCCTTGCCTGGAAAGCCAAGTGGCGGTGGCCACGATGATTCGGTGGGGGGAGGGGGCTGGGTCGAGATGAATGTTTGCATAATTTGCGGCACTCAGCAGATCGAATTTGTGCTTGTGCAGTGGGGTGGATTCTTTGACGGCGTCTGTAACTTCAACAGACTCAAGTGTTCTGCACTGTTACCGTGGAATACGGGATTACGTGCGGGCTATTACACGGCAGTGATGCCCTCTTCTTTTTTTGCTTTCTCGTTTCTTTCTCTTCTTGACGGCGCACGAGGTCAAGCGCTCCTGTGAGGTACCCTCCCGCCGCATCCCCGTCGACATTTATTCGGCGGGGCTAGGTTTGTAAGTAGCTATCCCTTTCTCATTCAGTTTGAGGAGGTTGCAGTGTGATGCAAGCTACCGGCTCCAGTGCCTACAATTCAGTTTGTACTCCCTATTTAGCGCATTCTAACACGTGTCATGGTATCACAGCACGTCCGTGTCATGCGGCGAGCAGGAAGGGGCCTGATTATAGTAGTAGCTCTTTAGCGGAAGCCCATCACTTGCTTAGCCGATCCTTGAGGTGCATGGATCGTATTGAGGGCGTTGTGCAATCGATGGTGGCTACAACAGGCAGAGGCGAACGTAGAGAGCCCACTGATGCCCCACCTGTAACACACCTGAATGCACTACCCTACCCTATCTTCCGCGGACCCGCAGCATCGATGAAAGAGGATCACTGCTCAGCGTCTTCTAATGCGTGCGCTAAAAGCGAGGGTGCCTTGGCCACTACAGTGAAAGCGGAAGTTGCCGGAGTGATTTTGTGCTTGTCTCATGTGGCGGGGCTGTGTGGCCTTTCCTTGGAGAGCTGTGCACGGCGCCATTTCAACTCCTCGGAACGGGGCCTGCATCTATTTCAGACGCCAGCGAAACACCCCACACAAGACATGATGCCAGTTGACCTAATTTCTCGACCGCCGCCGCCGGCTTGCGCAGCGAAAATGACCTTCACAATCCCGTCACTACGTGCTGCTGAGACGGTAGTTGTGCCGGAGTTACGTGGGTACGTGGGACAGGGGGTGAACCAACCGCGACTCAAGGGAGACGTTGAGCTAACGGAAGGGGCTAGGGTTAGGGGAAGCTTGTCGCGACCGTGCGACGTCGTCCTGCCGGACGGCGCGGGTTGCACCACGCACATCTCCCTCGCTACCGTGCCTGTGGGGCCTTCAATAGGGTCCAGCAGTATGTCTCCCGTGGTGCCCGAGTTAGTTCCGTTCCCGATGCACGATCCCGTAGCGCAAAGGGCACCGCCAAGCTTTCCGCTGACGGCTGAGGGGGCTAGCACAGCTTCCACCGCTGTGCCTTTCGCGGCTGATGGATCGACTGGACTGGGCGGAGGCATGACGGCGACCTCGGTGGGGCCCACGTGCACTAGATCGTGTGTGACAGGAGATGCCCCCGAGGTACGTGGTCCTGGAACGGATTCGGAGGAGATAGAACCGTGTCAAGACTGTGCACTTGGAGGAGACGGTGGTGTTGCATCTGGTGATGAGGTGAGGCTGGAGGAGGAGGAGTTACACTCCCGCCTCGAAGTCGTTGGTCATGATCGAGAACCCACTGCGAGATTCTCGCACCTCTCCCCGTATTCATCGACGAGCTCCTCCCAACCCTACTCGTGGGGCGAAGAGATGGGTGATGACTTGCAGACTTGTGCCGCCACGAGTATGGATGCGAGTGCCACCCATCCTCCCTGTGCAAACTCCGAGGGGTCACTCTGCACAGTACCCCAACAGTCGCTCTACCAGATGAATGTGACACAGCCCGAAGTGCTAGAGGCAGACCCCTCAAGCCTCGCCATACAGCCCCAGTTCATGGGAGGTGGCTGTACATCCGTAGTGGGAGAGATGACGCCCGTGCCTGTGCGCATCGAGCATGTACATGCCCGTGTTCTACAGTCGAGAAGCCCAGCCACAGCGTTGCCAAGGCTGACTCGCAGTGTGAGTTGCATTATGGCAGAAAGTCCTGGCCCAGTGTTGGCTCACACTGCAACTGTGTGTGCAGGGAAGGAGAAGCATGCCGTAACGAACGAGGAGGAAAGAACAATGTGCATGTGTATGGGGCACGAGCAAGTAGTGCAGTGCGGGAGACATTTGCAGCAGCTTTGGACTCTCCCGGGTGCTGAGAGCAGCCACGATCAAAAGACAGGAGAGGACGATCACGAACTGTTAGGTTTCCATCGGCAAGATAGTGGCTGTTCTGGAGGGGAGGTAGACTGGGCTGCTGACACAGCGCGTCCAACCATGTGCGCGAGCCAACAGCAGCAGGACAACCATAAGGACAAGTTAGGGGGACCTGTCGCTCATCCAGATGGACGGTGCCAGCCACCGTACCGCTGCACTGAGGAACCGTCGGATCCCTGTGACGCGTCACGCTTAGAAGATAACAATCCAACTGGGGTACAGACTCGTCTTGAGGAGCCGTTCCCGAAGCAAGCAGACGAGACGCAGATTCTGCAAGTGCCTGCGACGCAATCACATGCAGAGGACTCTGAGAGAACAGGCGTGCTTCCTTCCACAGGATGTGCAGTTACATCAGCATCTGCACTGAACACCCGTCAAGAACTACCGAGCTCTGCAAGTGTGTGCTCTTCCCACACTCCGACAACTGGCCCGCCGACGATGAGCAGTGGTATAAAGAGCTCCACTTCATGCGAGTCAACCCCGCCGCGCATAGGGGAGGCATCTCCTTTGCACCAAACCCCATGCCGCATCCCCTATTCCTATTACCATGCACACAACGAAAATCATGCCTGGGGGGATGCGGTGCGGGTACCCCGTGGCCACAAGTTTACCACGACATCTTGCCGTAAACTAGATGATATGCAACCGTGGATGTCCACTGCAGCGAGTGCCCCTCATTGTTGGTCTTCCTTTTTTGACCCGCCTCCGTCCACGAAATACCGGCACCCGTCGCCATCTGCACAAACTCGTGCAATGGCCCTGACCATGGCCCTCAATGCCGAGCAGCTATACGGCTCTCGTGAGACCAGTGGAATACCGCTACTTTCTCCCAAAACGATAGTAGCAAAAAATATCGACCTGCTTTCAGAAGGTGAACATGCCTCACTACCCTCTCGCCCAGCCCACACATCTCACCCTGTCATTCCTCAGTCCGTATCGCCATCACCCCACCAGGATACTGAACCGCCGATAACATCTGCTGCAGCATTGCCCCAATAGCACTCCGCAGATCCTATCAACCTAACTACGACACCCATTACTCTGTACCCAGGGGTAACCGCTCCCCTAGTTGTCTTCTACACAAGGTACGTATTCCGAGAATCCACCGTACCCAGAAGTTCACCATTAATGCTGCACTTTCACATCTGCCCCAGGCGCACAGTTCCCTCGTGCAAGCAATGAATGATGTCATGGCACCATCTCATTCACCATTCCAGGATACAGAAAAAAACAACGAGCTGCGCTGTGACGCTCTTTCCGCACGAATGGAATGCACACTGAAAGATGGACGAAAAAACATTGGAAATAATTCCCCACTTGCAGAGAAAAGTGTATGCTGGTCCTCCACGTAGTTATTCGTTCTCATCGTCACAGTCACACAGCTACGTGAGAATGCATAGACCTAGCAACATACTCCTACTGTGGCCGCTAGCGCCAGGTCGTTGAAGGGCCTGGCGTGTGAGCGCGGTTTCCTTACTCTAACCCATTCTCTGCATCCCGCTACCACTTAACATCCACCCTCTCTTGTGCTCACGTGCCTACTCTCCTGTTTCCTCTCCCGTGTTTTCATATCGTATTGGTGCACCACACTCCTGCAGCAAAGTTTCCCATTCCCACAAATCTTGTACTCCTCCGTTACCCAAAATGCAGAGGCAAACCGATCTCAAAACCTTCTCCAAACCCGCGCTGTTCAAGGACTACAACAAGGGTACCAAGGACCTGCTCACCAAGAGCTACAGTGCCCCTGGGGCGTGGAAGGTTGAGTGCAAGACCAAGGCCAAGCCTAACAGTTTTGTTCTTAACCCGCAGGCGTCATCGGACGGGCGCATCTCTGCTGATGTCGAGTTCCTCGCGCAGTGCGGCGGTTCAGTGAAGGTAAACTTCACTCCCGACCTCATCCAGAACGTCAAATCGACATTCGCCTACAAGGCGAGCGGACACGAAGTGGAGGCCATCGTCACTAATGTCGGTGACAACGTGAGCTACGAAGTCAGCCACAATACAGCCACGCTCCTCAATGGTCGCGCCAGCGTACACGAGAAGCTGACGAAGAACGCCATCGAGCTGGGCCTCGGCCTGGGCGTTGCTACCCACTGCCAGGTCGGCTGCGGTGCTGTGTACAATTTAAAGGAGAAGCAGTGCAACTGGAATATCGGGTGCCGGTACGCCGAAATGGGCTACGAGGTGGTCGTACGCACGAACCGACTGAGGACGTATCAGACGAGCGTGACGGTCCCCATTACGGTGTACGTGCCCAACTTCAGCAAGCCGTCCCGTGTGCTGGCCGGCTTCGAGACCAACTGCGGGCGCGAGGTGAAGGGCGGGTGGACCGGCAGTGCTGGTGTGGAGGTGCCCTGCTGTATCCTGCCTGGCAATTCAATCAAGTTACGTGTGGACCGCGATCTGAAATGGGCCGCCACGTTCATTGCCAAGCTGGCGGACAACTGGACCATGGCGGTATCGATGGACAAGAGCTGCAAGGCCGGCGTGCTGCTCACCCACGTGTAAGTGTGCGGCAGAGGCTATTGGGGCCAGCTGACTGCAAGCGGGCGTGGACGAGGATAAGGAGGCCATAAAACACGATGTGCCGTGCAAGGCAGAGGGGAGCGAGGCGGAGTGGCTCGAGCTGCCTCGACGTCAGTGCTCACCAGTGGGTCCACATGGGTCCGAGCCCCTTCCTCTCTTATTCCCGTACCCCTGGCGGCGTCATGCATTTATGCTGCTTGCTTTCCCGCTAGACGTTTTGCGGTACGGAGTACGTGTGACGAAGGGTTGAAATGGCGCACACGGAGGGCACCGTGTGGTATGCCCTCTCTACTGCGGTCCATAACGATGCGTGGTGCGTTCCCTGCCATAACAACGTTGTCGTTGTTAGCAATGGCGCGGCCCAGATGTGTGCGATACCCGAACAGCGCCGAGGTGATTCTAGTTCTGGTTTCTGTCTGACTTACTCTTTTTCCTTTTGTACAGGACGTCTGTAGCGCCTTTCGTGGTGCGATATGCAATAATTCTGCGTGCTCATTGTTGGAAGGAGGCTCTACTTTGGGCGCACAGTGTAGGGGCTTATTTTTGTTCTCTTGGTCTTTACGGATTATGCGTAGAACGTCGAAGTTCCGGATGTTTTGGGCACTTATCTAGGCTGACTATCGTGGAAGTGGGTTGCAACGAATATGCCAGAGCACTGTTGCGCAGCCTGATTAGTGCTTAGTCCTTACGAGTATGTGGCGAGGTATGCCGTTGTTGATAATGCCGGGTGTACCTGAAGGAGCAACCATTCACTTTTTGTTTTTTTTTCTTGTAAGTGGTCGTTATTTTGATGGTGGGCGTAAGATTTGTCCGTTTCATTTTTTTTTTTCTTGTCGTGCTATGCAGTGGCTGTTGGCGAAAGTAGGACAACTGTATGATGGGGGGCTCGATATGGACGAGTGTGTGTGCTTTTTTTCTCTTGGGTTACATGCTACGGATTGCTGGAAGTAGTTGAATAACGTGGGGGAGACGATGTTTTTCTGTTGTTGTGTTGGTTTTCTTTATGCATGGGTAGGGCGCTTATGAAATCTTCGGAGGCTGTGTACGACATACCTCTTTATCTCTCTAGAGGGGGGTGGGGGACGAGCTGGTGGTTGGAGTATTGTTACTGCTCCTCATCTTGTTGATTAATGCCAGGTTTGGGAATGTTCTGCGTACATCTTTCCTCTTTGTCCTACCGATTTTTTTTTTGGTACGTACAATGATTGCTTTGTTTGGTGGCTTTGCTATCACTAGGGTGCATCCATTGCGAGGAGGATAATGGTGGGCAGCCAGTGCGTGCGCTTTCCGTCAGTGGTGATAGCTTCTTATCAACACTGGGAAAAGTGATGGTGTGGGTGCTAGGCGACGGGCAATGTGTACAGAAAAAAATAGTTGGGTAAGCCCTTCCCCTAGAGGGGGAACAGCGTATTTTTGCGACTATACTAGAGAGCTGGAGAATCTCCTTGGAAGGCAGTTTGCCACGCGTGACACTTGGTCTGTCGAGCACAAGAGCAGACTCTCCACAGGCCGTGGAAGAGGTGTTATCGAGATAAGACCACGTTTGTCGAGCAATCGACGTTTAGCGGTAGATTTACGTGGAGAGTGGATGCTACTAGGTGCCCAGCATGGGGTGAATTCCAATTTATCTCACGTACCGGGATGCTGGATGTATTCGCTTCAGAAGGGATGTGGGCCAGCATTTGTCTTTGGCCGTTTACAACTTACACAGCACTTACTCAGCACCTATCAGGCTTCAGTGGGGGCTCACATTTTTGGCAATACGGTGGAGGGAGTACTGTCACAGGACGATGGGCACTCGTATCTTGAGGTAACGCACCGCGCCATGGGTATCTTTAATGGTCTCCTAAATGTCAACGAGAAAATTTCCAGGGAAACGGCGGAGATTGCGGTGAGTTGCACGGAGCGGACGAACCTGCACATGGGAGGGCTGGCGACATATTACTTTAAGCGACGTGAATGGGTGTGGCAGATGGGCTGCCGCGCGGCATTTTTGGGGTCACATGTGACGCTGCACGTAGACACACTGCGACGATGGGCGGCAACAGCCGTCATACGCCTGCCGCAGACCTGGGAAAGGTTCTTCCCCACCGCACCCACCACCTCGCTTGCTCTGTGGGGTTCATACGATGCTTTTACAGGCCACTACACCACCATCGGTGGACTGGAGACGAGCTGTTTGCTGGTACGCAGGAATGTGTGGAAGGCACGCATTAACGAGCGACTGGAGTGGGTCGTTTCGTATGTGGTGGGCTTACCTTTTGGCTGGGCGGCGATCATAACCGTGGATCAACAGTGGAGGCGTGGATTGGTCTTGTCGCATGAATAGACATCCGCCGGTAGTGGCTTGACGGAGGCATCTAGCAGGGCTGTCCTGCTACGGTACTTGGCCAGAGAATGGCGCATGTTGTGGCTTTGCCCATGTCGCCTGCGCTCGCGTTGACCCCCCAAACTTAGTCTTATCTTTCCTGTATACTGTTAGAAGTGTTATTATCGCGCTTTACTGCCAAGGCGTATAGGCGATCAAAGCGAAAGAAGGACGTGGGCTTGGACTGAATGCTTATACACGTGCGTGCTATCCGCGTCGACCCTCTGTGCACGGCCATCCGACTCGCACCTATTGCGGTAGTGTTACTTGTGCACTGCTCCAATGGCCGCTGGCCCAGTGATTGGGAATGTGCGGCACGCGTCATAAAGTACGGTTTCTCTGTGAGTCGTTTCCGCACGCACCCCATGACTATCCTTACCTTTTCCTTTGTGCATGCCAGCACGCAGCACTTGCTGAGCAACGCTCTGTCACTGTTGTCGACGCTCATGGAGTTTGGCGGGGGTACTGTGAGGGAGAATGTGGAGGAAGACCTTACGGTGACGGCCACGACACGCTGCTTGGGATCTTTTTTTGTGATGGTGTTTGGTGGTATTCTCGGGGGTTTGGGTGGCCAGATGTTGTATAACGACTCCACACTTGCCCTGCAGCAGGTTCATGTGCCGGCCACTGTGACCGAATCTGTCCGGCAGATGGGGACGGCGCTTACGGAGCGGGCACACGGACTGGAGGGAGGCATCTTTTCTTGTTGCACCACCTCGTCTTCTGCTCTTCCAACGTCCCTTTGGGACGGTTTATCCAGTGCTGTATCGAAGGCAACGAGCTCTGTGGCGTCTTCCTATTGGCACTGGAAGGAAAGGGTTATCAGCAACGGGATGCACAAGGTACACGAGAACATGCTCATGTGCGGGATGAGCGCAGGTGTGTGTGCCCTATCTGGATTTAATGCAGTTTACTACCGGCGTCCTGCCACTGCTGTGGTGCTGGTGGTACCTGAGGTAGTGTCAGTGGTGGCCGGACTGGTGCATCAGTCGCGGCGGCCGCTGTCATGGAGTACACTGATGCCAGGAAGGACGGTGGGTCACGCTGCGCATGCAGGGGGCTTTGTGGCCGGGGCTGCTCTTGGCTACGTTTGGTACCATGTTGAACGCTACAAGCGCAAGTTATCAAGACGGCAGGAAGAAGAATGAAGTCCTTTGCCCATCAGATATACCCGCTATCGTTGATGCCGCGGAATACGGCGCGACGCTTGGAAATGGGAGTGCTTTGTGGTGAGGTTTATATAGTATATATTATTGCCAAAACACCAGGACATACCGCTTGGTGACGACGCATGCCTGA
>JAIZPF010000007.1:156050-175976 GCA_020509355.1 Blechomonas ayalai | reverse complement strand
CCCCCCCCCTCCCCTTCTCCTTATCTCCAAAGGGATCGAAAGTATCTTATTCATACGCGCGGTGCCTGTCCTCAAGCATAGTGGCGCATCGATCCTACCACCGTTTTTTAGCTGGTCGCCACCTCCAACACTTTCTAGTTGCCATTTGTTTATTGTCTTTCTTCATTGACATGTAAGACGCCTCCATTGGGTTGGCTTTAGAAGTTTTTGTTTTTCCTGGTGTCTTCTGGCATTTCTAGATCATCCCGCTTGCTGCCACGTGGATGTCGGAGGAAAATGAGCTACACGCTTGTTACCGACTTTCGGGCCACCGCTCAGGTACAGTGTACCCTACCAAACCAGCTTTGGGTGCCGCTAGCTGTGGCGTTGCCCAGTCATTCCGCCCGACACTTCCGTCTCAGGCGGGGTTGAGTGGTACGTGTTGGAAGCGATCGACATCTGCCACATGTGCGCCGTGGCGTGGGGAGGTGACTTCGAGTATACCGTCTGACGGGAGGGCCTATGCCATCCAGGCTAGCGAATTTCGATTGATGCCCTCCACACCCTTGCACTCTACAAATGGTCAGCCCGTCCCCCACGCCAACTTCAACAAGAGCAGCGCTGAGAGCGGCCCACCCCGTGTGGGAGGTCCACGCGTTCATTTTTCATCATCAGCGGTGGGGAGGATGGCCAACTTCTTTCGTTCTACATCGTCCTCACAGCACTTGTCTGATGGGGCGCCCAAAGGAAGTGAGAGGGAGATGGGGACTTCCCGGAGAGCCCCTGCTCCTCCCAAGGTGCGACGAAATTTTTCTGCTCACCTTCGCCGCCGCTGCGCAAGGCATGCAGAGACAGATGCCGATTCTTATGGGAACCCCACTGGGCGTCCTCTTTTGCAGTTGCGCCACTTGGGTAGTGCCCTCTCAGAGGACACCTCGCTGGGGCTCTTTCTGGATGTGCTTCACATTGACACCGGGGGCACCTGCTGTGCGCAGAGCGCCGCTTCAGCCCCTGCGAAGGAAAGATGCACCGTGCAACTTGCCGATGCCGAGGGGAGCAGCTTTTGCGTGAGGGCCAGCTCATCGGAGGCGTCGCCCATCCGGGATTTAGTGGCAGCCCACGGCTGCAGTCTGTGGGATGGAGCGGAGTTTATTGTCACACCGCTCTGTGATCCTACCGACCCTCGCGTGGGTGCAGTTGGGGATTCCCCCACTGGAGGCTTGCATGACACCGAGGCCAGTGCCCATTCAGCGCACCCAACTCAGCCGCATCATTTCCTACGGGGGCAACGGAGCGAGGCTTGCAACAGCTCCTCCGGTGTTAGTAATGTGGTGGGGGTAGAAAAATGGAAGCGCTACATCGTAGCCGTGGCGCTCTACATGGCGCTTGGGGATGCAGGTTACTGCGACGTTGACAGTTTTCCCTTTCTCTCGGTGCAGCTGACCACATGGGGCGAGCTTGTTGGGGGCGCGGAGACTCGCATGCAGATGCTTTCCTCTGGGGTGCCAGCCCTACGGAAGTTACTGCGCACGTGGCTAGCCCATAGTAATGAGCAGCTACCGGTGGCCGTGTCTTTCCCGACGACGCGCAAAGGGACCTTGCGCCGTCCGGCCGTGCTCCCCTCCTCTAGCAAGGTGGCCGGAAGGGATTCCGCACCGCCCGTCCATTTCGGAGATCCTCCAGGGAATGGAATTGATTCTCCTCCGCCGCGAGAAGTTTCGCCGTGCATGGTGACACAGCCCTTCACAGACGCCGAGGTGTTTCAGCTCTTCTACCTGCAACTTGTCTTCCGCGTACTGTATGACATTCGCTTTCCTTCCATGCTGCTCCCTATTCGTAAGGGCCCACATTCAACTCCAACATTTCTTCTCCGCTCGGACAAGATTGGTGTACGGACTAGCGGACGGCAAGGCTTGGCCTTCCAGCACCCGGCCCGGCCGTCGGACTGGCTCCTGTTCCCTGCTCCCTCGCGTCTTCTTACGTTGCTTGGCCTGGAAGACGTGGTCATCCCTCTGTACGCCACAGCGGATCAGTTGCGCGCCACAGTCTCTTTGCCACTTTTTGGAGCGACGGCAGGGCTGCCCTGCCAGGGTAGGCTAGGCTACATGGCCACTCAGTGGGCCGCTGGGTTGGTGGTTGACTCGCCGACAGCGGCGGCGGCCGCGTTGGAAGAGCTATTCGATGTTTTTCAGGGCCTGTATGGCTGCAGCCGTGATGTAATATGGCACGCCCCAGTTCCCCCCAAAGTTTTTAGATGTGATCAGACGTCTGCTGCCGCTTTACGTGCTCGCCGCGTTGATCTGTCTCGCTTTTTTGTCCCTCCCGAGTCTTACGGGAGGGCTTCAGCAAGGGAGGATGCCGGTACGTTGACACCAATGCCCCCCCATACACCCACTCCATGCGCCAACTTCAGTTGCCCCTCCACTGATGGAAAGGCTCCGCTGAGGCTCCTTGGGACCACTGCAGCTTCATCGACGGAGAGAGTGACGGATGACGTCGTGGAGGCGTGTGGTGCTCCAAATCGCTTGGTGCCACTAAAGGAGGTATCGGATGAAGTGATTGGTGCCCTGACTGGTGCTGAGATGGATGACAGCGGCGGCACCGCTCCAGAAAGCGTGGCGGTCTCCAACAGCCCCTTTACGCTGCAGGAAAGCCTTGTAAGTCGCTGGCGGTGGTACGTGAAGGAGGGTCTTATCTCTGTATTCGATGGCCTCACCAGCGGCATTGAGCTAGTGCGCTTTCTTGGTAAGGGGGGCAGTGGGCTGGTGTACAGCGGCCACTATGGGCTCCACCGCCACCCGGTTGCGGTTAAAGTGTTTACCATTCCACCCGGGATGGATCATTCGGAGTACGTGCGGGAGTCGCTTACGGATGTCGCCTTTTTCGTCATGTTCAATCAGCTGGAGGATCACGGTATCTGTCACAGTGCCCGCGCCCATGATTTCATTGTTAGCGATGTGGTCCCTGTTGGTCTTCCCATGCAGGATGCACTAAGCGCATGCCGAGATGGGGATCCATCAACCACCAAGCTGTGCTACTTCGTGACTGACCTCATGGATGGTACACTGGGGCGCTTCCTCACGGAGAATGATGACGACTTCGATCCCTGCTATGATACCTTGGTGAATAGCCCTCTCTGTGACGCCGAACTTTTTCAGTTCCTCTATACCCAGTTGACGGTGAAGGCTATATTCGATTACCGGATACTGGATGTGATGCTGCAGGGCCAACTTCGCGGCGACAACATTGGGTACCGCTACATCACCCATCCTGATTCGGCCGTGCTGACTGCGGCCTCCTCTCGGAGATACTACCAGGGCATCCTTTTCGCGTATCAGCTGGATGCTAACGCGCCCCTCCGCTATCTCCGCTTTGGTGCGAACACCGAGGGCGGGCAGGGGACCGCCCGTTTTATTTGCTTTATTGACCTCGGCCAGGGGATGCAGCCGGATGTATCGGCGCTCACTCGAAAGCATTACATTGGCGAGACCGTAGTGGATTCTTGCGTAGAGGATGACGGCTTTGGACGTTACTGGCCGCCCGACGAGATCTATTGTAAGTACGTGGATGTGAGTGGACCTCTGGGGAAGGAGGTGGTGCGCTGGGGCTCTGAGCTGCGGATCACCACGCAGGATGACGCCATGGAGGCCCTGGCAGGACTTTTTGGACTGTTCGCTCCGGACTATGGCGTAGACGCCCCATCCCCTGAGGAGCTGCGCACCTTCGCTCTTTTCACGTTCACTCCCCACACCACGCGAAGTGTGAAGGCGGACAGTGTGTATCAGTAAGAGGTGAGCCATGCCATAAGGGACAATGCATCGCCATAGCTACTCTTCTCCCGCACCTGTTGCATGTGGATCCCCGCATTTTTCTCGTTCTCCTCGATGCTATGCTTGGACGTGTCGCTGAGCATCTTATTGTGGGAGCGGTGGGAGGACATCGAGTAGCTGCTGCCCATTCCATAGTAATGGATGGCCGTCAGCCGACTGAGTTCAACCTACACTTCCTTACTTCTTAGGCCTGCTGCCGAGCTGTGACATAAAGTATGTCTTCCACTTCACAGTGAGTGTATGCGTGTATCACCTTTTAGATGCACCTCCTGACTGACGGAGGGCCGCCGGGTGCCTGCGCATTGCGCTTCCCCTTGGGATGATCCCTGCGGATACCCTGTGTGGGCGTGCGTGCGTGCGTGCCTGTGCGAGATCTAGATAACCGTTTTTCACAGTGGGACTAACTGCACGACATACGATCGTGTCGGATAGTATCCCCGTGCCCATCGTTGATGCTTGCTTATACGTACTAATCCCCGTGTACTTGTGTGCACGCTGTTTGCGTTTTGCAGAATTGTTGCCCTTCTGCTACTGCATGTGTTGCAATTTCAAGTGCCTGCGATGCTGTTCTGTGAGGCATGGAGAGTTGGCTCGTTCCTTCGCATGTATGGAGTCTTTGAGGGGTTGGGCCGTAGAAATATCTCCAACATTGGAGCGTCCGGTAACGGCTTCCACTTGTTGAGGCTTCTTTTCATTGTGTTGATCTCCGCTGTGCTGTGAACGCCATCCGGGGAGGGGAGGCGTGTACGCGGTCTTATGGCCATTCGCAATTTGGACGATATGCTGCTCCTTCTCGTCTTTATCCTTTCGTGTACCTCTTGACCCTTGATTGTTCTCCACCGGTGCGTCCCGAGCGTTTTCTTCTGCTTCGGACTTTTCCAGCTTTGCACACGAGCATTTACCAAGGAGAGGAGACGGTAGCCAATGAGGGTGGAGGCACATGGAGAAACGGGCGGTTCTCGCAAACTCACTGCAGAGGAGATGCAGCGCAGCGCAGACCGCCTCAGTCAGTCGCATCGCTCTCAGGTAACGCTGAAGCCCCTTGTTCAGACGCGGAAGATAACCGACGCGGAGCTGCAAAGAAGTCTTCGCCATTTGTACGATGAATCATTAGCTCGACGGGAACGAGAGCGGGATGCAGTATCCGCACAGATGCATGAGGCCACTGTGAAGGGTTCCACAATGACGGCGAGGAAACTCAGCAAGGGCGAGCAGGACAGCATGGTCCAGCGTCTCTACGAGGAGTCCGTTAATGCCAAGGCTGGAAATCTGCGGCGGCTGCACGAAGAGGAAACGTCTCGCTACATCCGTTCGACAAAGAAGCTGAGAGCCTCCGAGCAATCGGAGGTGACCGATCGCTTGTACCGTGAGGGCATGGAGCGAGAGCGCAATAAGCACATTGAACTGTTTCAGAGATTTGTGGTGGACCGTCAGAGACCCAACCCGCAACGCTCACAAGCACAGCTGCTGGCGGCGGCGGATAAGATGAACAAGGGGGAGGGCGTGACCGCCTAAGGGGTCCGTGGGTATGAGGGGTTGGTGGTGTGGCGACGTACGATATGTACAGCATTTGGGGGCACGTGGGAGGGGTATGTACAGAGCTCGGTGAAACAACAAAATGGAAGGCGTGTGGAGTGTGGGTGGGGGGGGGCTTGGCGAGCGAAGCGGCCGCCCTTGCTGATGGACTGGTGCTACGTTGCTCGCTTGCCATGTGTGCGTGGTGTGTTGTAGCTCCTAGGATCAGCACCCGGCAGGCGGGCTTCTGTGCGTTTGGGGGTAATTCTCCGCTAGCGGCTACGCTGTGTGGCTTTTTGTTTCTCTATTCTACGCGACAAGGAGGAGTCGTTGCTCGAGAGGGACGGGGAAGCGTTTTTGCACGCTCGGCCGCAAGCCAGTCAGGCCAGAGCGCCACCATCGTGGGGTGTGTTTCCTTAACTTCGTAGCCACTTGCGGTCTGCAGGGGGGAGGATAGCAACACTGCAAGAGAGAGGGAGGGGACAGGGACCACCTGTAAGGCGCGATGACCGCGGAGGTAACTCACTGCGACCTCTCCGTACGGGAGGTCACAGAATGGCTTCGCCTTCATCACTACGGCCTGACGGCAGTGGAATTGTACGAGGAGATGGCGCGGCGAAGGGGCGGTCGAAGCTTTGCGCCGCTTTTGACGGTGGCGGAGTCAGCGCTGGAGGCGGCCCAAACCTGCAGGGGTACATCCGGCCCCTGTTCGTCCAGCGGAGAGGACGCACCAGGCCCTGCCACTTCTCCTTTGTCGCCTGAAGATCTAACGGTATGTGAGAAGGCGATGTCGGAGTTAAATGCAAGGTCGATGCGGCGTGCCCTCGTGGACGCTCTAGAGAGTTACCGTGATGCCGCAGGGGCCGATGCCCTGCATGACGTTCTTCAGGAAGCTGACTGTGCATGCTCTGGGGCGTGTTCGGTACCCAATAGGACTTCCCTGGGGGCTGCTTCGCCATGCGGTGCAGCGGTGCAGACGGACTCTTCCTCCCTTACGCCGCACGAGCAGCTACAGGCGTCAGTCCAGCGGCTGGAAGCAGAGGTGAAGTCTCTCGACGCACAGCTGCAGGAGAAGGAGAGGAATCTGCAGTTGACGCTGGCTGCGGTGTCCTCCTCCTTGTCCGTCCTCAACACGGCAACGGACCCAACGAAGAGAGAATGCCTGCTTCCGTTACTTGGTGTAGCGGCAACGTTTGGCGGCACGAGCACCAGCAGGGCAGCCGCGCGGCAGGCCCTGTTAGGTCTGCATATGCGTCCGTCGCGCGAGCTGCGGGCGCTTGTGGTGCAGGAGTGGACGGGTGTGGCGCGCGCGGCGACGCAACGGACTGTTCAGCTGGAGATCATCCCCGAGCTGTACAACCTAGTAAACGCTCGTACGCCAGAGCGACGACTGCTCGCCCTGGAATGCGCTGCGTCAGTTGCCTCGTTACTTGAGCCGTCTTCGAAGATCCGGCTCGCGCTTTTTCAAGGTGTGATACGACCTCTCGGCGACGATGAATCCTCTACTGTGCGACAGGGGGTCCCCACTTGCCTTGCAGTACTCTGCTTCCCCGCGGAGGGTGAGTCAGTGAATGCGGAGGCCGCCGATCTCTCTGGGGATGGCCTGCCCCTTTCTTCTGCTCCCAGCCCTCATGATCTCCCGATGGAATTTATCATTCGTCTTACATTGGACTCATACAGCAGCTCTGTTCGACGGACGTCGGTGAAGGTGCTTCGAGAGGTCATTATGCCACGGTGCCTACAGGCCAGTGAGCTGCTCTCCAAGCTCGTCCCGCTACTGATGGCTTTCCTGGCGAAGGAGGTGGATTCATTGCGAGGAAAGCAGGGCCACCGAGCAGGCGGACCACCTGCCTCGCGACGCAGCGCAGAAGCACATCATCCTGCCGGCCAACCGGATGGGAAGATGGGCCGCCAGGCGCCATGCAGTAGTGGGCCTATGGTGGCATCACCATCACTGGCGGTGCTCAACCTACGTACACTGACATACCTTGTGGGACTTGCCTGTCAATGCATGGCGGACCATATGCGTTCACGGGGCGAGGGGCCGAACTTTCTGCTAACCCAGCGTCGCTTGGGTGAGGAGTACGCCCATGTGGTGTTACCCACAGCGTTCTCGCTTGTGCTGGTGTTAGCCGGTAACAGGGCAAGTGGAGGGTGTGTAAGTGAGGTGCTGTGCCAGCTAGCTGTCTCACTCGCTTCGTTGGTGCCATTAATGGACCACAGCGCGTGGTTGGAGGTACGAGAGAGTCTTCTCCGCTTTGTGAAGGGGGTACCCCCTTGCCCGCCCACTGAGCTGGACTCTGCCCATCAAGTACCCAGTGAGAGCGACACTCGCGCCACCCGCATGACGTTCTTCGACGCGTTCCTGCTGCGTCTTGCAGGCGAGCAGCCCTCTTTTCTGGGCCATGGGCTTGCTGCCACCTCCTCTGCGAATACCATCGGGAGGGAGAGCGCTTTCCTCTTGTTGGAGATGGCGCTTGATATCGGACCTGATCAAATCTTCCGAGTAGGCGTCTACGCTCGCTGTCTTGCTGATTTGAGCGTCTACCTGGCCTCCAACGAGTATCTCGCCGCCGGTGTGATGGCGACACTGTGGACTCTCGCGACGTCTGATCTCGTTGCGCGTCGTCTGCTCGCCATTGATGCTGTCACGCAGGCATGCGTCCTCATTCGCGATGATGCTGTGAGTACCACTTTTGTCTGCCCCGTGCTTGTGGTGCTCATCAATGATGAGAGTGCATTAGTGCAGGAGGCAGCCGTGCGAGCTTCTCTGTCTGTTGCTGTATCGCTTAGCGATCCCGTGGCTCAGGAAAGGGTTCTACATCCCGCGTTGGCCATCGTAGAGGCCGCGGGCTGTACGTCGCACCTCAATATTACCATGCTGCAGCAGTGGGCCTCTCTCATGCGGGAGATCCCGGCAGAGCCTCGCGAGTCATTTCTTTATCCACATCTCAGTCTTCTCATGAAGCAGCTCATCCACCACCAGCCTGACATGGCACGACCGCCCCACCCGTCTTCACCTGGTACTGTAGTCACAAACAGTTCCGTTGGTGCAGCGGCGGATGCGGTGGAGCACTGGGAGGCGGCGATGTCCGCCTTGCAGGCGGTTCTTCAAGAGATTCCCAAGTGCGCTGTAGTTACCCCGTCATTGGTTGGACGATTCATTGTGCCTGGCGTCATGTGTCTGGGCTCGGAGAAGGTGCTCCAGTTCGCGTCCCCCGCGCTGCGCTCTCGATGGGTTCTTGCGGTGAAGGCATACACTGAGCTAATGGAGTCGAGCAGAAGTTTTATCCCAGCTGCGGCCACAGCCAACCTACTGCATCGTGTGCGAGATGAGTGGAAGCGGCATTTTTGATGAAGTCTACGCATTCATTGCCGTCATGATGTGTATACAGGAAGGAGGCAGGTGGGAGAGAAAGAATCGACATGGGGGAGGGCCACACGCACGGCGGGCTGTGTGTTCCTCCTGTGCCTCCTGCAGCAAAGCTGACCGTGCTGCGTTCAACCTGTCTGCCCATGTGCCATGGTAGGACAGGCCACGATGAGAGAGCGCTCTGGTAGATGGTGATGTATGCCCCAATAATGGACCATCGGGCTTCTCTGGCCGCTTTGTTATTCTGCTTGTTTGCTTTAGCTCTTGATGTTCCTTATTAGCTGGAACGTAGCGGGATGGTCGTCGACCTCCCAGGCATTGCGGGAAAGTTATGGCAGTATCGAGGCCTTTTTTAATCTGACGGGCGCTGATATCATTTGTCTGCAGGAGTGTAAGGGCAGCTGGGCAAAGTTGGAAGCCGATCCGATTGCCATGGGGGCCAAGGATCCGCCTGCGGTGAAGTGCAAAGTGGTACCGCCAATCATCATCCATGGCATCAGTGTGCTCCCTGGTGCTTTGCCTCGGAGGAGCCTGTCGGGCGGCGACGAGGGCATTGAAGGATGGGAGTCCTTTTGGTCCTTCAGTAGCAAGCAGCACAGGGGCTTCAACGGGGTCGTTACCTTTGCGCGGGAGGGCCTTGTCTCCCGCTGCGACGCGCGTCCTTTTCCCGAGGAGGAGTTCAACGATGAAGGACGTGTGGTTGTCACGGAGACCAGTGCGTTCACCCTAGTCAACGTGTACGTGCCCAACGCCCGCAACGGCGCGCGCTCACTTTTCAAGGACCGCTTCTTGCGCTCGTTACGAGGGGTGCTGCAGAGACTTCGTCAGGAGTCAGAGAAGCCGGTTATCCTTGTCGGCGATCTGAACCTCACTTACCGACCGGAGGATGCCTGCTGGAACTTGCGGCGAATCGACGTGGCGAAGCTGGCCGCTCTGCAGGAAAAAATGCTGCGTGTGAGTGATGAGGAATGGGCTGGAGAGGTACCGCGACTGTCTAAGACAGCACTGGAGCGTGTTGCCAACCTTGTGGCCAACGCGCTCTGCATGCGTGTGATGGAGTGTGAGGTCGAACCCCGACAATCTAGCACGTCCATCGAAGCAACAGAGGCGCAGGATACTGCTGCCGGGATGAGCGCATTGGGCGAGGAAAAGGCCCAGAGATCCGCCATGGTGAGCTCCGTAGACGTTCCCTCCGCCGTGAATGCGGACGCGATGACAAGGCGCAGAGTCCATGCACTTGGTGACTGTCTGCGTGCCTCAGGGGTGCGCCCAGAGCTTTTGCGGCAGAGTGTGGCGCCCCCCCTTCTCTCGCTTGCGCAGCTCCTGGAGGTGGGCCTGGATAACCTTTTTGTGGAGGACCTCACGCGCTCCCATCCACCCAGCCACAACGAGGAGCTGTACTCCGTCGTGCGGCTGTGCGGGCGCCCTCCTCACGGGGAGGAGTCCATCCGCTTTATGCACTGCCTCCTCGCCGGCGAGTGTGAGGACGGGCAGAAGGAGACCTCAGGCCCCCGAATGTATGACACGTTTCTTCTCCCTAACGTGCTATCTCATGCCAGAGAGGCGGGGGAGGAACCTTACTGCCCCTGCCCGTACACCTGCTGGGATCAGTCACGCAACCGCCGCCAGTTTAACGAGGGCACCCGCTTAGATTATATTCTTGTGGACGCTGCGCTCGTACCGATGGTGGCGCCACGAAAAGCGACGGAGAACAATGTTGGGCTTGCTCATTTTTTGTCTACATCACAGCAACGCTCTACCACCACCACCAGCGTTTCCTCCCCTCCTGAGAGCGTGCCTGATCCCTTTTCCGAGTACAACGGCCGAATGCGTGAGGACAGCATTCGGCGTGCCATGGCTGGTGGTGCCTATCCTTCGGCGCCTTTTGACGGCTCTGGCTTACCCCCGCTGAGCGATGACGCACGAGGGTATGTGTTCTATGGTCTTCCCTCTACGGGGTTGTTTGTCACCCCGCCACAGTTCAGCGATCACTGCGGTGTGTGCCTCCAGTTCCTTGATGAAGAAGAGGGCGGCTTCGCACTACAACCGCGGCGTACAGCACTTATTGAAGAATGCTCGAAGTGCAGGTATCGTCCCCCCGCAAGCCTTCTTTCCTTCTTCAAGAAGGCTGCGTGCTCACCAAAGGTTTGGCCAGCATCTCCCGTGGCGTCCTCCGTTGGTGCCCCCAGTGTCAGAGTATCGAAGTGCGATGCGCCAGCATTGCAGGTAGGGTGCACTGATGCACGTGAGGGCTTGCTTAAGCGCGGGAGAGATCCTCCCGTGGATGCTGTGGTTGAAGCCGTGATTGACGTGGATCAGGAGTGACCGTGCTGGTTCAGCAACAGCGTGCTACGGGTAAATCAGAACAGGTGCCGTCGCGAGGAAGCCGCTTTCCTTCTTTATTTTTGTTGTCTCCAGGATGGAGCAGGTGGCTTTGGCGGCGGTTAATGCGCTACCGCTTCGGTATTGCCGGCTGTTACCTGCGTTTACTGTTCTTGTCGCTTGCTGAGTGATGCCAAAGCTGCTGCTGAGGGGGAACACTGAGCGAAATGTTTGATGGGTGAATCCTACTTAATGGTGCACACCACCGGGTTCGCTGTGACTCTGACTTTTTCCTCTGTGCTTCGCTTTTTTAATATTATGTGTGTGTGGGGGGGGTAGACGTAGGTAGAGAGAGAGGACGGTTTTGCGGAGGTAGCCGAACTTACATCCGTCTCTTCAAGCACATCGGGTAATACAGTGTTAGAAAGGGTAGACAAGGCGCAGGGGAAGTCTCACTGTGACCCTCTTGGTACGCCTCTCCGGCGCTACAACTGGGAGGCGGCTGCTGTAACCCTCTCCCACTTCCTGCTGGCGCCTGCATGGACGGCGGCTCCTTTTTTGAGCGTGCGGCGGACGCGCGTGACCGCGCAAGGGAGTACGTCCATAGCACCGGCGGTGTCATCTCCAAGGCCCGCTCACTTGTTGCTGGTGACGCGCGCTTTTTTGTCACTCCACCCAAGGGGGACGAGCTACGCCGCGGTCTGATGTCGGACTCCGTCTTTGACAAGCGCGATGCGATGAAGCGGGTAGTGGCCCAGATGTGCAAAGGCGCGGACATGCATCTCCTCTTCCCGGACGTTGTAAAGAATATCCACGCCCCCTCCATCGAGTTACGCAAGCTCATTTACATCTTTGTCGTGCACTACGCCACGGAGTGCCCAGAGGATGCGCTATTATCCATATCCGCCTTTCAAAAGGATCTCGCGAACTCGAGCATGCATGTGCGGTCGTTGGCGCTACGAATGCTGAGCTCCATCCGTATTCCCTCCATCCACCCAGTGGTGATGGTAGCGGTACGCAAGGCTGCCGTTGACGCCGCCCCTGTTGTGCGCAAGACGGCGGCAATCGCGATCGCCCAGATGCACACCATCTGCGGCCGGGATGCTGACATGGCATCGATGCGCATACTCATGCAAGGCTTACTGGCAGATAAGAACTCCGACGTGGTAGGCGCTGCGGTACTCGCTTTTTCACATGTTTTCCCGGAGGAGATGGAGCTCCTGCATCCAGTTTATCGTAGCTTATGCCGCGTGCTTGTGGACTGCGAAGAGTGGGGACAGGTCCTATTGCTCCGCGTGCTCCTGAGGTATGCGAGGACGTACTTCTGTGACCCAGCGAAGCGTTTCGCAAAGCCGACCATGGAAGGTGGAAGCAGTGGATCGGATGATGCCGCGACAGATGAGAGTTCCAGCAGCGATACTACCAGTACTTCCTCTGACTCTACTGAGTCAGTGCTGTACACCTCCCGTGCGGGGCGGGACGAGGAGGTACAAATGGACCCCGACCACCAGCTGCTGATTCAATCGGTTAGGCCGCTGTTCTACAGTATGAACAGTGCCGTGGTAGTCGGGGCAACGGCCGTCGTGTATCACTGCGGATTGCCATCGTCGCTGGAATGGTGCGTAAAGCCCCTCATGCGCCTCCTCTGCTGCCGCGCCGATGGCCGGAGCATCATTCTTAATGCCATCTACACCGTACTGCTCGCGCGACCGTCTTCTTTTGCTCCGTACTACAAGCATTTCTTCTTAATGCCCGAGGACGTGAGCGATACCAGGGAGCTGAAGTTGCGCATCTTGCCCCACCTCGTCACGGGGGAGAATTTTGGGGTGGTGTACCGTGAATATCGGGACTACCTACGTAGCTACCGCAGCGAGCGGGTGGTTGAGGCAGTGAGGGGGCTGGAGCTGCTAGCCGCCCGCCAACCAACCTTCTCGACTCAGCTGCAAAGGCTCCTCACACCGTTGCTCTCCCATGCCAGTCCAAGCGTGGTGGCGACTGTAGTGCGCACGCTGCAGTTGCTCGTTATTCAGGACCCCCTCAGGGTGCAGGGCAGTCAACTGGTGTTTCGGCTGATGCGGCAGGCTATGGAGGGCACCCTCTGCGCACCCTCTGCGCTGGCCAGTGTGCTGTGGCTCGTGGGCGAGCACATCCGTGTGCATCCGGCCATTGCGACAGCCGCACCCGACTGCTTTCGTGTCTTTGCCCGGAAGTTCACTTCTCTGGAGCCACCCGTGAAGCAGGAGGTGCTGTCGCTCGGTTGGAAGCTGTGGATGCATATGGACGGCACCGGGAAGACGTCTGAGCGCTTCAGGCAAATATACTTGTACGTGCTGGAGTTGGCTCGATATGATGAGCATTATAGCATCCAGGAGCAGGTGCGCCTCATGGAGTGCACAGCCCAGCGCGGGGACGCCCTTTTCGAAGCACTGAAGTCGATCGTCCTGCGGGACAAGCCGCTGCCTCAGTACAGCGATGTTCACGAACAGCGTTCGCATTTGGAGCTAGGAACGGTATCGCATTATTTCGGGTTGGCCGGGCTGACGTACAAGCCTTTACCTTCGTGGTCAGAGACAATTCCGGATGCCTCCCTGCGCGCTCCGCCGGGTGAGCGCAACGGTGAACGGTTCTCATCTGACACCACGTTTTACAACACCCACTCATCGAGCGAGAGTAGTAGCGGTAGTTACAGCTCCGCAAGCAGCACGAACTCCGAGGAGAAAAGTCGTCTGACCCGCCGAAGCGGGAGCTCGTCGCCAACGTCAGACAGTACTTCCAGCAAGGCGCGTCATACAAGCAGACCCGCCCCCAACGCTAGTGCTGGTGGTGCACAAAAGATTTTTATTCAACGGGTAGTTCCAGTTCGGGTTACTGGTCCTCATGCGCCGGCGAAAGAATCGATTGGCTCAGAGGCGGCTGTGGCACTGGCACCCCCGTCGTTGAACGTCATGGAGGAGGAGCCGCCTACAGCTACTTGGGATGCACGACTTGCTCCGTTAGTCGCGGATGGGAACGCCACCGAGGGTAGCCCTGAAGAAGCTGTGCCGTGATGAAGGTTACGTCCCCCCCGACCCCTGTGGATGTCTTGCGACTGTGAAAGGGCAACCAGCAATTTCGCCACGCGCCCTATGCTCAGTGTCATCGGTTACATTTGTCCACTAGGCACTAGCAGCGAAAGAAGAAGGATAATAACGTTCAGGGGGGGACTTGGGATCTGTTGGCGTCTTGGATGATCTGAAGGTGGGCTCCTCTTCCAGGTTTGGGCAGCGTGGGTCCTGCCCACTCCCGCCATTTTTGGAGAGAGTGCACTCTGATTGTTGTACTTCATCAGCTGCGCCTGTGCGGCGCTGCTACACATACCCCTGGAGGGGAAGTAGCCCCTAACGACGAGGGCTTGGTACGGCTCACATTCCTTGCGACGTCTGACGTGGTTGTTCTGTTTCTTTCTCTGAAGACTCACCCCTTATCGCTACCGACGGCGTACCGAGCCCTCTTGGAACGCTTTTGTAGGAGAAAGTTCATCGAGTTTGTGTTGCAACCTAGGTACAGTGCGGATTCCATTGGTTCCTCCGTGATAGGAAAGATTCGCCCTTGGATTACAAGCGCCCTGTCTGGTAGCGGGTCAAGACGTTATTAGGACAACGCGTCCATTACTGCTCCCTGTCAGCACCGTCTCGATCACACCCACACCAGTAGGGTGCGTACGGGAGGGTGGGTGGTGAAATCCGTGGGTATAGTTGTACGAATAAAGTGGTATTTTCAATCTTCGGCGTGGCTTTGTTAAGGATCGTTGGCATAGGCGACTCTTTCCAGTGGCCCGACTTTCTCAGCTGTTGCTCATCGGCACCCGGCCCTCTCTCCGTATCATATTCTGTTTCTTTCTTTCTTTGTCGGAGAGGTAGCAAAGGTGGGAGAATAGTTTTCGCTCTACCGCTTTTCGGATTACAGACTGGCCCTACAGCGAGCAAGCGGTGACCAGGGTTGCCACAGGTTCAGCTTTTCAAGAGGGAGTCGCATATACGAACTGGTACGAAGGCCACGATTAGGTGTAGTGCTACAAGCAGGCTCTGCCATTCTTGTGCAGAAGGCGACATTACCAAACGCGAGCGACATAAGGAACATTGGGAAAGGGGAAAGGCCAGCCCGAAGACCTCTGAACTGATCTACAGCAGGTGGGGAGGGCACATTCTACATTCGGCGCTTACTGCACTTTGGGTCAGGGCTGAGCTCTTGTGCATTTGCTCTCCTTGGGGGCGACAGTGCAGGGTCTATTACGTCTTTTTTGTTTTTGGCGAAGAGGGCATTTCACGGTGAATTTTTTTGAACTTGGGGTGCGTTGTGGGCACCAGTGCGTGACGTAGAGTTTGGCTGTATTAACACCTTTTCACCTACGCCCCGCTTGATCAGGTACATCGATAACCACCGGCTTGTTGCTTCAGTTTTCTCCTTCCTTTTCTTTGCGTTTGTACCGCGTCGAGCTAGTTGCACGTTCGCCTATTGCCTGCTGTGTAGCTTATTTATACGTACCTGGTGTAAGACACGTCCCCATCCGCGCATCCTTTTTTTCTTCTTCAAGTTCTGTGTGCGTGCGTGCATTTATCACACAGGGCTGGAGAGAGCGGTGACTATTGCGCCGTACCACAATCACTCCGTACTAAGTGGGCTGCGAGAGTTACTAACGGGTTTGCTTCCCAACTCGCCGCTGAAGCAACATCGAACAACAAGCGCGGTGGGAGCCCTTTTCTTGTATTTTTCTCTGCGGCAGCAATCAACTAGTGCACCTAGCAAATCAAATAGAACTTCTGCTTTGGGGAGGGGTAGCACTCGAAAGCAAGCAAGCCAACAAGTAATAGAGGAGTTGACGGTTTGGGAGGTGTTGGCGCACCACAAGGGAGTGCACGCGGCTACCGTTGGTGTTATTTCTGTGTTATATATATATATATATATATATTTACAGCGGCCCACTGAGGCGCGCTTGTGAGTTCCGGCAAACGGCATTTTCATTCCCCTTGACGCTCAGGCATGTCTTTCATGGAAGAGACGCTGGATGATGCCATGAGCCTCACAGGCGAAATGTGGATGTGCGCGAATAGCCGAAAGCCTCTGAAAGGGGGCGCGGGGCGAGGGATGAAGAATTACATTACCATTGAGGATAATCGCTTCTGTGTGTACTCGAGTCGGAGCACGCAGCGCAAGCAAGTGGAGGAGATCGCGTTTCGTAGCATGAAGCGGGTGGCGTGGTTCATCCACTTACCAAGGGGACCAGCGGATGAATCATCTTTCAGCAGTGCGACCGCGGTTACCCGTCGTCGTGCAGGCGTCCAATCGGCGACGGTAACCAACCCGCAGGCGATAGCGTATTATTACCTGGTATTAGAATTTCTGCGGGATTGTGCGATTGGCGGGACGGCTGCACTGGGAAAGCGTGAGCGTGTGGTACTTTGTACTGATGACAGGCAGGACTTTGACGTCTGGAAGAAATTCGTGAACATGTACCAGTGCCCGCCAGTGCATTATAAGCTCAATACGCCCGCTGTTGTGGCGCAAAAATCAGAGAACCCAGACGACGAAGCTGGCGGAGCCCCTGACCACGATGACACCACAAGCAGTGACGAGGATGCCGAGAAGGAACCTGCTTTCGCTTCACAGCGGAGGCACATGGCAGTGCTAATGGAGGAGCTGAATACGTGGCGAGATCGTGCTGTGGCACTGGTGAACGATTTGGCATGCCTGACAGACTCCTCGCAGCAGGTCAGCAGCACTGCTGCATTTGATACCACCTCTGGCGGAAAGCACTGGGATACACACACGGATGCCTTGCTGCACCGCTTAACGGAGGAGTTACATAAACCCCTCAAGGCAGGCCCTGTAGGTGCGTTTAGCGCTGGGCGGGCGGGAAGTCCACGGGGAGCCTCACCAGCCACCGTTTCTCTTCTGCCGGATGACGGTAACTTTCGCCAACGCATAGGTGCCCTACAGAAGGAGCTAGATCAGTTTCGTCGTGCGGCATACGATGCTATCACCGTAATGGATGGCAGAAAGCCAAAGCTAGGGCGTAAGGAGATATCGCCCGAGGCACTGCAACGAGCGGTAAGTCGTCACCCACAAGCAGGGCTAACTCAGCGTTTAGTAGCTGGAAGAGAGTCGTCTCAACCGAGCGTGTCGGGATTAGATGCACTACTGGAGGATGACACTACCAGAATGCTACAGATGTGGAACACGATGTACGCTTCATACTTTCCGGAAGCTAGTACCCACTGTGCTGCCACGGGGACACCGCTAAGCCATTCCATTAGCACCATGTCCACTTCTCCTGCCCGGCAGGAGACGGAAGCCAAGAAGGTCACATTCGTGCTTGCTGAACACTACCACCTGTGCGAAGAGGTGCAGCGCCGGCGAACAGAATTGGTTGCCCAGGCTTTGCAGGAGAGAGAGCAACTACTTCAGGCTGTAGGCACCACCATCGATGCGATGGGAGCGCGCCGATCGAGTCAAGTCACAGACGAAACAATGGAAACAACTGAGGACCGCATCCCGCCGGCGCACATAAGGCAGTGCTCCCCTCCTTTGAGCGTGTTGTGCGCAGAGCTGGTCGAGCGCTTTGTCCACGAGGTGGAGGGAGGCCTTCTCCACTCCCGCAATGAATTGAGACAGGTGGCACAATTGTGTCCATCACTTTCCGTAGAGGAACGTATACGTGTGGTGAATAACGCTCTTATAGACGAACTCATGGTAGTCATGCAGAGTGCGACGGCGGAGCCGGCTAGCCTACGCGCTACCTCTGTCGATGTGCGTGAGTTCGCCGAGCTGCGGGAGACATCTACAGCGCGAGCATTGGAGCTGAGGCGGATGGGGCAACAAGTGATTGAGCTGGAGCTTCGGCTACGCATGCTCGAACGACTTACTGGTGAGGCCACTTACTGTTTCGCTAATGCTGCTGTGACACTGTTACAATCAGCGTATCAGCAATTTACCGTGACGCGAGGTTTCTTCCTATCCACCATCGTGGGTGACGTGTGCCCCAGACGCGGGGGTGCAGGTAAATTAATGATTCCCGCCGCTCACCTCGACGACCTGCAACTTCTGGAGGACGAGCGGATGGCGGTGCAGGCGGAGAGGGCGGCCCTCGGGGACGCTATGAGAGAGGTAAACCATCTCTGCCTTCAACGAGATGCGGAGATAGCTGAGTTGAAGTTGAACGCAGAGCATGTTAAGGACGCGTGGGATCGGGATGTCGAGGTACTTCTTGCCAAACTGTCAGCTTTGCAATCAGCGCTACCTCAATCCATTCTCTTAGTGCCACACACCACTATCGGTAATCCTGGCAACGAGGAATCTGACAGGGAACTGGTCACCTTTCCTGTTGCAGAGACAGAAGAGACGAAACCGATACCGTACAATGCTTCGGAAGGCACCGTTGGGTGTAAAGAGGCAGGAGCTGCAGCACACACCGAGGAGGTGCTCCGCTGGGCGGCTCGTCTGACCACCTCGGCCAGGGATGCCTCAACCGACCATGGTCTTGTGGCGCAACGCCTTCAGCGGTTTCATTCATGGTGCTTTCACGTGGTGGTCCCTATTGCTGCCTGTAGCAAAAGCACATGCCTGTTGGAACTTGTCATGCACGTTCTCGAAAGCCAGATAACCCTGCTTCGGAAGAGCTCCGCCATCCTGGAGACGAGTGGGGTGGTTATCAGCCGACAAGCGCCCCAGAACTACCTATCTACTCTCGATTATATGCAGAAGCGGGCTCACCAGCTTTCCGATCTCTTAGCCACAACGCTCAGCTTTTCAGGGGAAGATGATCAGGATGTCACAGATTGTATCTCACACCTCTCCAGAAGTTTCACTCAATGGAAAGATATCATTGCACTTCTTCAAACCACCGAGGCGTGCGTGGAAAGCCGCTTAACTTCGCTGTTGCGGGAAGAGGAGCAAATAATCAGTGTCAGAGGTGTACTACAAAGTTATTTAGCTGCAAAGCGTGCACAAGGTAATGAATCAATAAAAGAGATGGAATACTCTGAAAGATGCTCAGCAGATCACCTCCTCCATAGATTAGTATCCATTCTGGATCCCCACAATTCGCTACAGTGGCCACCACCCGAATCCCAAAGAAGCGAAACTTCAGCGTCCTACCACCGAGAAATCATGACCACACTCACTTACACTCAGACACAATGGAGAAACGAAATGCAACGTCGACAACAACTAGCAGCCACTGTGTCACTCAAAGAATTAGAAGCCATAGAAAGAGAAAATCTTCTCAGTGCATTCTACGCATCACATCCGGCACAGACATCGATCGCTATTCAAGTCGCTATAATGCACCAAGTTCAATATCATCAGTCTCACACACCAGAATACTTCTCAACAAGCCATCATCCCACTCACGGCGCAGAACACATTCTCACATATAATACAACACAAATACAACAACAAAAACAGATAATAAACGAACTCAAATACCATGACGAACGTTGGGAACCAAAATGCAGTGACAAGGGCACTTGTTTCGTAACAACAGCTCACACGAAAGTTTTTGCAGGTGAAGATTGGGATATTGTTGTGCGCGATAAACCAGAGGAGCTGTATGCGGCGTTTGTGAGCGATGCGTCCAATGCATGCCACGTGCCACTAGACGCGGTTACAGAGGTGACGTTTGCTCTTGGTAGTCTTCACGTGGCCTTTAACGTGGAGCACCCCAGCCAAGTTTCAAAGGAGGAGCTGGACAAGCGACTTGCGGCGTACCCCTTCCGTGCAATGATGCACGTGTACGCGCGGCGGCATGGGGCCAAAGTGGGCGCGGATTCCCTGAAAGCTATGCTCGCTGAAGCCGAGATCCGGAACGGTTCACTTGATCAGAGGCTAAGAGACGCAGAGCGCCAGCAAGCTGAACTTGAGAAAGAGCTT
>JAIZPF010000007.1:132904-155543 GCA_020509355.1 Blechomonas ayalai | reverse complement strand
GCGGTGGATGAGGATGGCGGTGCGGAAACTGGCCTGCTGCCTGAGTGCGGTGCATTGTTGTCTTTATTCTCTTTGAGGTGTGTTGCGTATGGATTTGTTGTTTTGGAGTGTGAAGAGATGCTAGGGAGGTGTGGTATACTGTTGGAGGTGCTGGGTGCTTGTTGTTTTGTTGGGGAGGCTGAGGGTTGGAGTGATTTCCTTCGTGGGTTTGGTGGCGTTTTGTGTTATTCTGCAGGAGTGGTGCTACCTTCTGTTGGGGAGATGGTCGCTGGTGGTGGAGGTTTGTTGAAGGATTCTGTGGCTGGTTGTGATGGTGATGTAGTAGAGAGTGCTGGGTTGTTGTTGTCGTTGCAGCGGGCGGTTTCTATGCTGAATCCTAGGTTTGTGTGCACGGGTACTGATGGTTTCTCGGTAGTTGCGTGTTTGATGACTGCCGTTGAAAACTCTGTGGCCGAGCGTGAAGAGTCTAATTCTCTGCTTGAGGCGCTATCTTCGTCAAGGGACGATTTAGTTCGCGATGTTTCTGCCTTATGCGCTACTGTTCAACGTTGTTTGAAGGTGTTGCATGTGTATGTACGCTGTATGCCGGATGACTTATCGCAGCTGTCCTCTTGTGCGGGAGTGTCCCACGTATTAGAGGGCGCGGTGAATGAGTTGAGTTGCTTTCTGAGTAAGACAACTGGTGTTGTAAGCGAGGGTGTTCGACAGCTTCAGCGAGCGAGGCATGTGGAAGGCTTGCTAGAGATTCCAGCAGACTGTCCGACGGGAGAACGTTTAGTTAGCGAATGTATCGTTTTAAAAGAGGCCTGTCGTTCGGTGGTGGATGAATTGCTTGCGTTGCGAAGGTCTCGAGGAGAGGATGGTATGGATACACGATGGAGCCGTGATCTAGGAACTGCTGCTAGCGGTGTTAAGTTGGCATGTGCTTATCTGGAGGCCGGTCTTGGTTCACCGCATATCGTCGGTGGATTGGAGGAGTTAGAGGGCTGTTCTGGAGGGAGTGAGAATGTGCTATCTAGCAGTTTCCATTCTAGTCCTACTCATCGGCATGGGGACAGTGCATTGCCGATGCTGTCAGATTTGGAGCGCTTGGCGAAGACGGCCGCATTTGAGCTTCTCGACCAGCGCCGGCGTATGTGGGAGGCCGCGCGCTGTCTCGTGGGTGTGCTGCCGAACTCTGATGTAAACATTGAGGAAATACCGCGCGATGGTATGGTATCGAGATTGGTGCAGTTGGCTCTGGCCACAGCGGATGAAGTGGAAGCGCTGCGGGGTGAGCTGCGTGTCTCACAACGTTCAGTGGAGACATTAAAAGCACGCCATGAGGATGGTATGGCCTCCTTGAAGCAAGACGCTGATGCACTGCATGCGTTACTGCAACTGCAGGCCGAGAGTCGGGAGTCAGGACAGAAGTTGCTGTCTGAGGCGAGAGGTGCTCAAGGAATGGCTCTGGAACGGCAGTCGGCGACGGAGCAGTCCCTGCGTGAATTTGCTGGTGCCATTAGCGCCGTGACGCTCTTTCCACTTTATCGGGAGGTCGGACCCAAGGAGACAACCGCCGATGCATTCACCAGTACTAGTTTGCTCGAGGAGAAGCTTCCACTGATTGTCGCGCACTGCGCTGAGCTGAGGTCAAAATGGGAGACGGCAGAGCAACGCTGCAAGAAGATGGATGTAGAGATGAACGGGCTGAGAGATGTCCTGCAGCTGGCGGAGGAGAACGTGTCGGCGTTGCGAGCATCCAAGACAGGATTGGATAGTTCACTAGCAGATGAGACTTGCAAACTGCGGGAGGAGTTATCTCGTAAGTCCCAACTGTTGTCCTCGAAAACACAGCAGCTTGTTCAGGTTGAGGGGGAAGCTGAAGCACTGAAGGAGATGTTGGAGGCTATGCAGATGCGTGCAGAATACGACGCACAGCGGCATGCATCACAGGGGGAGAGACTGAAAGAGGCTTTGCGGGCTGCACAAGCAGAGGTGGAGATTTCAGAAAGTGAATGGAGAGCTGCCGTTGAATCCCACAACGCACTTAAAGGCCGCGCCGTATATCATGCTCGACTATTTGGCGCGGATTCTCTTGAAGGAGCCGCGGAGCAGGTTCGCCATCTACAGTTGGACCGCTTGCATGAGGCGCTGGCCGGCGAAGAGGCATGCATGCGATGTGCCATTGTTTCCCAATGGTCAGTTACGTATCCATTGTGGCCTCTGATGGGGATGGTGCCGATTGTGACAGCGATTTCGGAGGTATTGCCGCACACCGCTATTGAAGTGCTTCCGCTAGCGGTTCGGCGAATGGCCTCCGGCCAAGCAGATCTGGAGCGACTGCTTGGAGGTCGGGAGGGCAGCCGTTCTGGACCAACCCGCGCGTCCATGCTGAAGGCTGTGGAGAGTATATGCGAAATGCTGGCGCTTGATACAGGTATGTCAGACGAGGCGTGCCTGAATGAGCTGCTGGCACATCTCCATGCTTCTTTCCAAGCGCACAGAGCGTGCCAGGAAGAGTTGATGCGTGCCCAGCGTCAAGTGCACTCTGTAGCTGTGGACATGGAGGCGACAGAACGCCAGCTTGAAGAGATTAAGCAGTGCTTGCTAGCCGCTATGAATGGGGCCGTGGTGAATAGTGTACTACCGTTGGATGGAGCTCGGGCAACCATGACGTCCCTGCCCCTACGGGACGAGGTGGCTCGAGCCGCTTCGCAATGTGCACACCTGTTGGGAGCTCACCGTGACCTTGTGAGGACGGGGGTAGCCACCTTGCAAGCCGCATTGCCAGACGTGCAGGAAGATTTGGTGGAAATGGCAGGGGCCGCCGTTCATGAACTGATGGGGCTCCGCAGACGAGTGGAAAGCACGGGGTCCCAATTACGGAGGGCGCTTCCCTCTCATATCACTGAGGCGTATGAACAAGACTTACTCCAAGGTGTCTCAGAAGTTGTCCATGAAAGGGAGAGTCTGTACAGGCAAGCATCGGGTCTCCAGATGCAATTGAATCATCTGCAGTCAGAGCATGCGGAGAAACATGAAATGGCTGTGGAGCGCATCGCACGCTTGGAGGGAGAGCTGCAGCAACATGAGTCGCTAGCGTGTGAGAAGTTTCGCATGCTGGAGGAGGAAGCGGGCATGTTTCATTGTCTAGCCAGGGAGTGCGCAATTTTAGCTGAGATGGAATTATCTGGAGCTCTTCCCGCTGCTGAGGATCTACCGGCCATAATGAAGGCACTGCGCAGCAAGTTTGAGTACGGTGCCAGCTGTGTAGAGGCTCTCAAGGAGAGGGAAGAGCAAATGGTTGAACAAATGTCTGGTCTGGAGCAGCGAGCACGTGAGGCAGAGCAACGGGTTGAGGAGATGGCCGAAAAGGTGCTGATGTCCCGTGAAGAGGCGGAAGTGCTAGAGAGACAGGCTGTAGCACGGTGGGATGTAGCTGTGAGCGATCTTGATCAGGCGCGCAGAAGGTATAATACGGCGGAAGAGCGATGTGCCTCACTAATGGAACAGTTGGATGCGTTACGAAGTCGTCTGTGCGAAATTGTGGGGGAGATCGACAACACTACCCACGAATGTAGAAGGGAGGAGTACGCCAAACCCGCTCTGGAGACTGTACAGGCCGCTGAGGCTGCGCTGTCCGAGCGTATAAGCCACCTCTTGGCCCATCGTGCTGTGCTGCGTGCGGAGTGCGAGAGATACCATCAGCTCGCCGCTGAGATGGCTCGCTTCTGTTCTGCGTATGGTGGGTCGGTGGAAAGTGTGTACGCCGATGACCACCTCCCGGTAAGAGGACTCTGTCACTCCGGTGCGGTGGGGCAGGCCCTTCTAAAGGGCGTTGTGACGGTGGTGGAGGTGAGTAACAGAAATGCTCTTCTTCTGCATGAGTCGGCGAAGCGGCACGCAATAGAGGTAGGCGCCCTTCGTAGACATGTGGAGAGACAGCAAGTAGAATGTGCCGAGGCATGCGATAAGGAACAGCAGGTGTGCCAACGAATTGGCTCCTTGGAGGAGGGCTTGCGTCACTGGCGTGCGGTTGCTAAGACGGCGGAGGAGCGGGAGGCGATGGGGCAGGAACAGCTCTATGAACTCAGACGCTTTGTGGAAGACATAGCACTCGCTATTGACGCACCTGGGGTGAACTCAGTCGACGTCGTCACGTGCTTGCCGCAGTTGTTGGGGGCTGTCAAGGCACAACGTAAGGAGATTACCAATAAGACTGAGCAATGTGTGGGTGCACAGCGAGAGACTTTGCTGAAGGAGCAGCAGGTCACTCAGCTCAAGGAGCATCTGAGGCAAATGGAGGACAAAATGCACGGGTATGCGGAGACTGCCTCCACACAGTCGTCCTTGATTGAGAGCCTTACTATTGAGAGGGATAGGGCTTCCGCTCAGGCTGCTAGGGAGGTGGGCGCTCTGCAGTCGGCTCTTAAGGCTGCACAGGAAGAAATCGGAGAGCTGTGCGTATCGCGGGAGGCGCTGCAAACGGAGTCGAATCGTCACAGGAATGAGCGCGAGGAACTTTCAAAGGCTGCGGATGCGCTCCGCGCTGCTGTTGGCAACGTTGTGAGTAAGTACCCGGATGTTTGGGCATCTGTTGCGGCACCTGCTGGTTATTCCTCATTAGCGGTGGACGATATGCTTGAGCGGTGTCTCGCACAAGCGAAGGACAATCGTGATAAGTTACTCGTATCTCAGGGACTTGTGGAGACGATGAAGAAGGAACAGGTGATTTTGCAAGCGAAAATCGCCGTCCACGCCGGCGATGCCCATCGACTTGAGGCGGAGCTTTTGGAAGTGACCGCGCACCAGAAGAGTATACTGACTGAGCGGGATGCACTCCAGATGGAGTTGGACAGCCTCCTAGACGAGCTGCAGGGATTGCTCGACCATGCTTGTATGCGTGCCGTAAATGATCTGTCGCTGGGCCTCCCTCACCTTCACAGGGGCACCGCTTCCAATTGCATCGAGGGCATGCGGTCTCTGATGGATTACGTGGTGGACAAGTATGCCCATGCTCCCACCAGGGAGCAGGTGGCTCAGATGCGTCGGGACATGCAAGCCACTGAGGAGCGAGAGGCGCTACACTCGGCTGAGAAGGAAAGACTGGAGCGTGCCTTTTACGATCACATCGCCCATCATGTTAGCGAGCCAGCAAGGGTGACCGAGGAGCCCTTCACTCCAGCCAGTATCGTCGATATTGGTGGTAAACTTTACCGCGCACGTACCGGCATACAGACCGTTCTGATCGGGATGTCTAACGTGTTGGGCAAGGATGTGTCTGAAATTCCGTTGGAGCTAACTGCGGTGGTGGAGTCGCTGCGGCAAGTAGCAGACGACATGCAGGCAAAGCTGCGTGCAATGCTTGACGCTTCTCACGCCATCTCTGCCGAGATTGGGGTAGCGTCACTCAGGACAAACCCAGACCTGTGTGAGATAGACGCTTGGCTGAGGGAAGTCTTATTCATGCTTGATAGCTCGCGTGAGGATGAGGAATCTACCGTCCAACTGTTGACAGATCTGGCTCGTTTTGTGCTGGAGCATGGACGTCAAGTACAGCTCCATCCGCATCAGAATGCGGCTGTAGATTGCACCGCCTTGCCGCTTCATGCTGATTGTGGTGACTCGAGTGTTACCGTGGGAGCTGGACCGACGACCAGCCACTACTACAAGGAGAAGTATGCGCTCTTTGGCGCTCTTCGAGAGATTGTAGGTAGCTTAGAGGAGCGTAATCTGATCCTGACCTCGAAGTGGCAATCGATGAGCGACAAGTACAACCGATTACAGATGGAGCAACTGGAGGCGGAGCAGCTGATTCTAGAACTTGACCGACGCGTGAAGCGAAAGCTTCTGGATGACGCAAAGCTGGAGGAAAGTCTGCGTAGTTTAGATGAGCACCTCGACGTGCAAGCGAGGGAGCTGGCGATGAAGTATCGTCTAGACCAGGATGCTATTGTACGGCAGTTTACTGAGCTTCGGAAGGCTATTCACAGAGTGGTGAGGCCGTGACGCCCAGCGTCCATGGGTGCTATGGGTACGTCGACGAGTGCGCAGCAGCCCTTGCCTGGTACCCCTTGACCGTGATGAGGGGCATACGGTAGTGCCCCGCGATCTAAGCGCATCCCGCGACGCTTTTTGTTTTTTTTTTTGTTGTTGGGGGTGTATTTCAATAAGAGATCCTACCCAACCGGGTTCTTGATTGATGACGAAAGAGCATGTTGTGGAATGTAACCCGTTGACAGGGCTTAGGAACCGTCCGAGCAGCGCTAACTCGCGGGGTGAGCGCATGCTCGTTCATTGTGGAAGGTAAGCTGCACTCCAATATTCTGGTCTCGTGTGTTCCCTTTGACCATTCCTCGTTATCCCGTGCTCCTCCTCTAGCCTGTACAGTAAAAGTTTTAGCGCCTTCGCTCCCCCTCGCCGTGCACCACACACCGTCGACCCGCCCACCCACACATCTCTGGTCACTTCCATTGCATCGTTGACCGAAAGGACCTCGGGGTACGTGTGCTCTCACATGGACTCCCACGGGCCTGAGTACTCGCAAGACACGAATGGGTGCGTGCCACTTCATTGTGCCTCGTGGGAACTCCGCGAGGCTGTACTGCCCGTGGGGGACGACATTGCCGTTAGCGAGTCGCTGTTCAGCATCGGCAACGGCGTCGTTGGGGTTCGTGGCTACGCTGAGGAGTCCCATGCTCCGCCTGCTAGCTCATATTACCGTAACCGTAACCGTGGTGTTTCTGGAAACGAGACAATGCCTTCATCAATGAGCGTTGTAAGCTCGGTGCACAGTCATCGCATGGACCCCTGCCCGTCCAATCTTTCTACAAGTTGCTCCAGGTCAAGCCACAACACGCCCGATCGGCGTCGGTGCGCTGCCTCTTCGTGTCGCGGTGGCTTTGTGTGTGGGTTCGTTGAGGAGCGGCTACTGAAGGCCCCCCACGCATTTTCAGTGGGCGTGTCTCTTCGAGAGAGCTTCATGGTGCGCGTACCTGACGCCTTCAGCATTAACGTATTCGTTGGCGGGGAGCATGTTAGTGCGACCACCGGCCATGTTGTCTTACATACACGCGTGCTTGACTTAAGGACGGGTGAGTTGCGCCGGGTGATGGTGTGGCAATCGCAGACTCACAACCGTGAGGTCACGATTGAGACGTCGCGCTTTGCATCCGTTGCGCAGAAGAACCACGCCGCCGTGCGGTATACCGTGACGGCCCGGAATGTAAACAATACCGATATTCGCATTGTCTCGCGTACCGAGCTACCCCAGGATATCCGCTCTCGTTTGTGCTACGGCGTGGAGAGCGTGTACGCCGGCTACACCCTGCAGGACGCCTCGAGCGTCGTTCTGGTGCGGACGCGTAACAGCTGCAAGCATCTAGCTGTGGCCACATGGGAGTCATGCCGCTCCAGTGTATCTGTCGCAGGCGAGGACACCGCCAACAAGTTTCTTAGTGGTGGTTCCATGAGCATCTGTTGCAGCACCTCTAGCCATTCCACGATACCCAATAACAGCGACCAAGCGTTGCCTACCTCCTCAGCGCCTGGTACCACCTTCTCATCGCCTAACTCCGGTGGCCCAGATCCCGTTATCACCCTTGCACCCAAGTGCTGGGAGACAGAGGCGGGAACGGAGACCGTTTTTACCAGCTGCATTACCGAACACATAAAAATTGAGCTGGTGAAGTATGTCGGTTACTTTAGCGACGCGGATGCCTCACCGGAGGACCTGTGCGACATCGCCGTGCAGAGGACACACCGGGCAGCTGTGATGGGTTACGATGGCCTCCGGCACGAACACATGTTAGCCATGGCCAAGTTCTGGGAGGTTGCGGACATCCGTTACAGGCCGTCGCCCGTCATGCAAGGCGCTTTCCATTTCAATATCCGACACATGGCCATGAGTGTGAGCCCCTACAGGCATCACGGCTATCCCGCGCGGGGTCTTGCTAGCGAGTCGCGGGGTGGCCTGCACGAGTGGGATGTGGATGCTTTGATTGT
The DNA here is from genome assembly GCA_020509355.1 of Blechomonas ayalai. NCBI lineage: Eukaryota > Euglenozoa > Kinetoplastea > Trypanosomatida > Trypanosomatidae > Blechomonas > Blechomonas ayalai. The sequence continues at coordinate 147,557 of JAIZPF010000007.1, read as the reverse complement.
TCCATTTCTGTCGCATGTGTGCCCAGAGCAGGCACGCATGCTACTGCAGTTCCGGGTCGACACACTGAGTCACGCCAAGAGCAACGCCCAGGCCCTTGATCTCCCACGTGGCGCCTTGTTTCCATTACGCACCAGCGACGGGGGCGAGGACCCAACCCCGTTCTTTGCCGTACCGCTGTTTGTCAATGCGGTCATTGCCTTTTCCCTGCGGCAGTACGTAGTGGCGACCAACGATGACTCCATCCTCCGCGGAGGGGGCGCGGATCTCCTCTTCTCGACGGCCCTCGTGTGGCTAGAATGGGGCTCGTGGGACAAGGGAACGTATCATCTGCGCTCGGTGTCTGGCCCGGATCAGTACAGCGGCATCGTCGATAACAACCTCTTCACGAATCTGATGGTGCAACACCACATGCAGTGGGCAGTGCAAGTGGCGGCGCAGTTGCGGGAGAGCGACCCTGCCCAGTGGGCCGCACTCTTGAAGCGGTGCAAAATGACAGACGATGACATTTTGGAGATGGAGCGGGCCGCGCTGTGCATGGCACTCTTCTTCGATGCAACCCACCGTGTGCACCCGGTGGACCAGTCATTCCTACGCAAGAAGAAGTGGGAGCATGGGGATCTTCGGGACAGGTCTAAAGGCCCTCTTATGCGTCGCTACCACCCAAATGTTATTGCGCGACACCAGGTGTGTAAACTCCCTGATGTTATGCTGGCCTTCATGCTGCTCCCGGACAAGTTCTCCATGGACGAGGCGAAGGCCGATTTTCACTTTTATGAGCCCATCACCACACATGACTCAGCGCTGAGCTCCGCCATCTATGGCGTCGTAGCGTCGCAATTGCGTCTACCTGATAAGGCGATGCACTACTTCAGGCAGTCGCTCTTCATGGATATAGAAAACATTAGGGGCACAACGGGGGATGGCCTACATTGCAACACCGCCGCGTGCTCGTGGTGGACAATGGTCGCTGGCTTCTGTGGAATGCGAGTGGTGCAGGGTGTGCTGCACTTCAATCCCACGCTACCAGATGGATGCGAAGAGTACGCGTTTAAGGTTAGACACCGTGGCTGCCTGCTTTCCGTTCGCGTGACACCACGCTTGGCAACGTATGAGTTGCTGCACACTACACCGAACGTGACGGAGTTGCTTGTCATTCATGCCGGCATCAGCCGTATCCATCTGCAGCACAAAATCCCCGAAGCTGTGCGGTTGTTCCGCGAGGTGCGTGTCTTTGACTTTGACTGCGTTGTCTTTGAAATGGACAGCATCGTGGAGGGCATTGAGGAGTATCATTATGAGGCGTGGAAGCACGCACTGGAGCGGTTCTTCCACGAAGTAGGCCGTGCGGAGTTTGTGATGACGAAGGAGCTATACCTCGCGTATCTGTCACACCGAACTATTTTTGCCGGGCTCACTGAAATCATGAAAAAGTATAACCTCTCCCTCTTGCCTACGGGAGAGCCCAGCGATGCGGAGGGAGCGCGGACTCTTCACGGCCTGTGCAACATCAAACTCCACGCATTCCGCAGCATGGTGACGGAGAAAGGCTTGCACTTTCGTGAGGGAGCCATTCAGCTGATTTCAGATCTTCGTCAATCCGACATCCCCGTCGGCTGCGTCACGGGAAGTAAGAACGGCATGTGGCTGCTGAACGAGACACCACAGCTGAAAATGCTGTTTGACTATTGCTTAGACGCAAACGAAGGCGAACGACTGGGCCTGCGGTGGAGGCCGGAAGTGGACTACTTTGAAGCGTGTGCAAAGCACGTCGATGCCGCTCTCAGTCGCACCATCATCGTCATGGACGGCATCGACGGCTTTTCCACAGGCCCGATCGAGCGCTTCCGTTTGTTGGTGGATATCAGCACTGAGCCCGAGCGTGTAGCCCTGAGGATTCCCTATCTCTCCGTTAAGTCCTTCAAAGAGGTGACGGTGGAGTATCTGGACTACATGACCACACCGGACCGCACGCACCACAGGTATGGAAGCACCTCCCGGCGCGGGCGAACAGCGCACCCCTGCTCTTTCAGCGAGCTTCCTGTTAGTGGTGGGCTCACCGCTGCGGTCACACCTCCAGATTCGTCATCAGTCTATCCGCCAATGGCTACGACGTGAACGACAATCTGAATTGTTGTGGGAATGGTGTGGCCGGTGTTAGTGCTGGTTGGATATACAGTATGGTACACTTTGCGAAGCCCAGCGCCATGGGGCTGAGGCCAATCGCATGGTGTCCCTTGGCAGATGATGAGAGAGTGAGTATGTGCTTCACGGTGAGACTGGGCAGAAGTAATGGAAGCTGAACCGGGTGCTGCAACTTCACGGGTGTACTAGTGGGTGCTGTGGTGACCATGGAGTTCCTGATTGCAGATGTGTTCACGTGGCGGTGAGAGTGGGCCTGGTCGTTGTGATAACGTCTCATTGGGAGTACTCATGGCAGTGGAGCTAGCCCCAACCGTGTGTTTGTTGATCATTTGTCTCTGGTAGTACTGTCTTCACCTGCCGATGAAGCTGAACCTCCGGTTTAAGTCTTATTGGCTTGAGGCCAAAAATCCTGTAAGGGAAACAACGAATGAATAAGCTCAGACTTCTCGTCCCCCATGGTAGCTGTCGGAACAGGGTGACCAGGGAGGAAGTATCATTGCTACTCAAAGGAGTTTGGGGGACGGCGGTCCATCTTCAGGTTCGCGTGTGTTGTATCGTTGCTCACCTAAGAGTACTTTAAAAGAAAAAAAACAAAACCTTTCACGCGCGTACGCATTCTCTGTCTGTTTCTCTCTCTCGTGTTATTTACACAACACATAACGTTTTGTACTTCGGTGAATGCTATACAGGCGAAGGTTGGGCACTCTTTCTTTGGTAATCAGAAGCTTGCAGCTCTATGCGTTACAGAGAGCGTTTCGGGCAGCTAAAGGCATCAAAAAGCGAAAAGACGCCCCCTGGTCCTTCCCTCCGGCACTCAAGACCGAAGCCTAAGGGCACATCACATGTATTTCGCACCTTTATTGCCACCACTGTGCTCTTCGTGCTGTGCCTCGTGATCTGGTATGCTTACGACCTCCGGTCTATATTCCCTACACACAGGAAGGTGGCGCTGTCCGTGGTAGATGTTCGCATGCTGGAGAAGGGTGTGGAGCAATTGGCGACGCAGCCCGCCACGGTTTCAGCGCTAAGTGGTATTATTGAAATGACAATGCGTATCGTGTGTGCCATGGAATTGATTCTGGAATGGTTGAGTAGGTTGGAGGGAAGTCATAATGATGGCGTGGCGTCTGTAAGCCAGCTGTCCGATGGGGAGCTGCACTGGACCGCTGACGTCGTCGCTGCCACCGGCGAGGCCCTGTACCTTCAGTTGAAGGGCATTTTATTGCAGGAGCGTAACGCAACTCTCGTGGAGCTGCCGCAGCACCTCCCACGTACGCTCTTTGGCTGGATGGCAACAACTATCCACACATATGGCGTTGTGCTCCCCGAATACTACCTATTGAAAGATGAATCTCTTCCTCACGCGCATTCACTCATCCGCGCCATGAACCTCCTATCATGGTCTACCACCACCTCGCCACGGCTTTTCAATTGGAGTACGAGTGTTTGTCGACACAGTCTTGCCGGCACTACTGGGGCATGGACACGGTTTTGTGAGACTTCCTTTTCTTCCGAGACGGCAACCCGCACACGACGCGCGGCGATACTAGAGGAGCTGATTGCTCTCTATCCGAATTATGGGCCGTTTCGGTTGCACTACGCAGCAATGTTACTTTTGCGGGAGAGCTCCGTTGTACAGACGGAGGCCGCCTTGAGGATCGTTCGTGCCGAAAAAAAGCGTAGACCCTCTCGCACAGAAGTGGATGCTCACCACGAGCTGATACTGGATCTTCTCGAGGCGTATGCCCTTCCAGTGGCTAGCGTGCCGGATTCTACACGAAGGGCAGCAGTGCACGCCCTTCAACAGTTGGGCAGCTGCTCTAACCTGTGCCGCCCTTTTGCCGAAGAGACCTGGCCGGGGGCGCAATTCGGTAATGAAATACGCCCAGACTTACTAGATCATGCACAAACCACAAAGCTGTTGCGAAAGATGCAGGTGGTGCTGCCCCCAGAAGCGGACAGTGTACTAACGCTGTTCCGCAACTGCACTCTCTAGGCAAGGGATGGATGTACGCCGCTGGATCTGTGCTCCTCACCATGTGTGACTGTCTTTCGTTGTGAAGATGGTATTGAAGGTTTTTGTCTCCTATGGAGCACCAAAACGAGTGCGAAGCGGGATGGTCTCTGGAAGGCCATCACGGATGGGTGAACCATTTATCGATGCAGGGGGAGGTGCGGGGTACGTCTACTATCAGGAATCCGCTTCGCCTGCGGCTTTACTGCATGCGCGGCGTGCCTGGATGCCCTCGTGCCACCATTGTGTAAGTCCGTGTATGGCGCCCCTTGAAATCTACACATCCTTTTTCTTCCTCTCCTTCCCCTCCTAGCGCGGTTGTCCTCTGTACGGCAGCGATCTGAGATAGGGAGTTGGGCGGCATACCCTGTCACCCGGGTACCGGGGTCGGCATTATAGACCATCAGGCGTCTATTGTTACTGCTATTACCTGCTCTTCTTATTCCAGCAAAGTCTGCAGGTGTGAGTGTGTGTGGCGCGTACCTTGCGACCATGGCGTATCTAGCATGGTACCAGGCAATGCTCGTGGTGCTGGTGCTTATCTCCAATGGCGGTACTGCCTTTGTCACTCCAAATGCCCACCCTGTGCGTCACCTGCAGTCGGAAAACGCATATGAGGTCATTTTTTATAATGAGCCACATGGCCGTAAAGCGCTCCGGGGAAACGCGCCGTCGCTTTACGGCGTTCGCTTAAGTAACGGCAGCACATACGTATGCCAACTTCCTGACGAGGACAATAGGGCGTTCCCCAAGGAGGACTTAAAACGGTTTGCAGACACCAGCGGCTCAGCATCCACACACCCTCTGTTGGAAGGGGACACCTTTCCGCTTGAGCGCAGTGAGTTCCTGGACGAGGTGATCTCCCGTAAAAATTGCATAATCGCCATCAAGGATGGGTGGAACTACGAGCTGTGCTGGGATCAGTTTGTGCGGCAGTTCCACACAACCGCGCCGTCGGAGGCCGTCCAAAATGGGGCGAAGCCCGGTGTGAATGTGACAAAGAACCCCGACAAAGAACACTCGCATGCCCTCAATTTTTATCTGGGGTTTTCGGATAGTCTTCTGGAGCGTCTGCGACCGAATGCTACTCATCCGTCAACGCTGCCTGTCGAGGCGTTTCGAAGACCATGGGAGCGCTCCGCTACCCCACAGCGGTACACTTTTATGTCGGATGCAACGGGCAAGTACCTCACCACAACTTATTCGAGCGGTACGCCATGCGACCTCACCGGCCAACCGCGTACGATCTCCATTCGATTGTACTGTGCAGATGGAGAGGAACCTGCTGTAAGGTTTTCCATTGATGAATACGGTACTTGCAAGTACGCCGCCTCTGTGTCGCTTCCAGAGGCATGCATCCCCGAGCTGATGACGGAGTCCACTGTTCACGCGATCGAGTGCCACCGCCTATAACTCAAAAAGTTGCAGGTTTACGTATGTATGCAGTTGCATACAGCAGGCGTTTGCAGTACCTGTTTAACGCGACCGTTGCTTCGGTTTATGGGCTATATCGCACGTCTGTTTGGCTGCTGTAGGTGTTCATACAGGTGAGGCAGGGGACGTTGCGCAGCACAGGGCCTTGTCTGTGTTGCCTTGGGCGTATGCGCATGTGTATGGGATGTGGGAGGGCGGTGAGCCTAGTCCGTGTACGCTAAAGTGAAACAAGTGGCCGATTCCCAGACGTGTTGTCCCCCACAGCAGGCACATAGGATATGTAACCCTTCTTCTGTTTAATGCCTATATAGCTCTATGCTTGGCACTCATTAATCGCTCTCTTCATGTGGTGTTGGCATTTTTGTTCTGGTGGCGTGGATCTTTGATGGGGTGCTACCGCCACGTACCTCCTTCCCTTACACACACACATACACTTGCAGGGAACACGAGAGTGGACGGGAGGCTCACCTCCAAGCTAGGCGGCAGGGCGTGAGCGTCATCGCAGGGTGTAGTTGCCGCGGGTATGGAGTGTTGTGAGGTTCAGGGGCCCATAAGCGCTCTCAGTTGCCACGCTCAAGCGGGGGAGGTGCTGTTTTCCTGTGCAAACCGTGTCTTTCGAGCCGAAACTGTTCTTGGGGGCTATGACACTACGTGCAGTGTCAGGAGCAGTGTTGTCGCTGAGCTTCCCCACGGGGCCACTGTAACCGCACTTGCTGGTTTCACCGATAAAAGCACAGCACCCGATTCTACCGTGTTCCTGGCCAGTGCAAACGACGTATTCGCTGTCCATGTGACTCGTGAAGGGCCACCCACAGGTAAAGCGAAACGAATCCTACGTGGGGGTGATGGCCGGGTGATGCGCTTACATGTGAGTGAGCTAGGCGAGCGCATAGTGGTCCTCACTGCGGTTGGCACTGTGTTTCTCTTGCCGCTAAAGTCGATCCGGGGGTATCTCCTTAGCTGTCCGAGTGACAACATCGATATACCTGCTATAAAAGTCGCTGGCCCTTCCCTCGGCGTCACCTTGGCCGTAGACTGTATGGAACAGGCAATAGGTGGCGTCATGAACTTTCGTGTCTTCTCCGGAACCTACGCTGGGGAAGTCTGCGCTTGGCATTTTTCATGTGACGAGGCATCAGCAACGGTGAAAGCCCGTATCCGTACGGACGGAAAGGGTGTCGCCGTTTTATCGGTCAAGGTATTACCAGTTCTGTCTGAGGCGTCCACACAGCTCTCTTGTGTGTACCTTGCTACAGGTAGTGTTAACAACTCGGCCACGCTCTTTCGCTGTCGATGTGCCCTTCGCCCTGGTGATGGTCCTTCTGGGGCGGAGGAGCAGTGGGAGTGCCTGTGGCGCAGCTCAGACCACCTGGTGTCATGCAACCGTGTACTCGATGTCACCATGCATTGGAATGCAATGACGAAGTCCTTGTGGTATGCGATGGGTGGGGGAGACGGGAGTGTCCATGTGTACGACTTAGTATCCCCCGATGAAGGCGGACCGAGGTGGAGGCAGAGGATTCTACACAGGGGCCTACACCACGGTGGGCATGGAAGCTACCGTGTGGGCCTTACGTCCATGGGTGCGGAGCCCCAGGAGATGGTACCTCGTCTTGTCTCATGTGGTTTCGATGGCACCGTTACTCTGACGGCAATCGGGGAGGGTGCTCCTCTCTCCAAGCCGTTTTGTGTCCCTCTTGTCGCGACATCAAGCCGGGCAGAAGGGGCAGGGGTGCGGGGGGTTCATATCGATACTTGGGGCCGCACTGTGTGCTGTACCGAAGAGGGAATATTCGTGAGCTGGTGTGGTCACGACATAGAGCAACACTTTCAGCCAGTTACATGGGAGACAGACCTTCCTCGTGAAGCCGCTCCCAGCACCAGCATTCGTCGAGAGCTTCCTGTAGCGCTGTCAACTGTGGTGCAGCCGAGTGGGTTGGGCTACGCCTTGATCGGTACTTCCCATGGCGGCTTTCTAGGCGTGCCATACGCGGGTATCGTCGAGGGTGCTGCTGAGGTGACGAGGAGCAGGGCGTGGAAGCCCTATGGAAATTGTTTACGGATGGAGTGCATTCTGACGGGGTGTAGTGGCTCAGAGGTTAGCGTGTGGACCGTCTCGTCTCACGTGGGCGGACTGGTGGTGGTGAGTGTCTTCCAACCGTTGCTGGGTCGCGCGGAGGACCGCCTGCGGGTCATGGCCGTCTGTGAGTTGGGTGGCAATCGGCTGGTGGTATCTACCACTAATATCTTTCGCTGTTCTAATGACCGTGGTGAGGACCAGAACTGGATCATTGTTGGTGACCGCGAGGGCTTTCTGCGTGGATTCCGGCTTCCTACCGAGGTGGCTGCTGTTCCGGGTTCTAGTCCTCAACGGCTGCCAATGTGTTTTCAGGTGAGAATTGTTGCCCTCCCGATTGTTGTGGTGTATGAGGAGGCGTGCACACCCATGCGGGCACCCTGCGAGTCGCCGTTACTGACGGTGGTGACCGCAAACGGGAGGTATGCGTATGTGCGACTGCATGAGGCGCATCTCCGAGACATTTCCTCCTCAACATCTAGGCATGGGGCTGCCTCCCCTTGCTGCCCGTGGCCTCTGCGTTTTCCGTACGAGGTGGCGCAGACGCTTGCTGCCACGTCGACGGCATGGGTGACAAAGTACGCTTCCACCGTTTCCGTTTTCACTCGTACGGCGGGTAAACACGGCTGGAGTCGAGTAGACTCTTACTCCAACGTCGTGGCACCCCGTCTGATGGCAGCACGCTGCACGGAGGAACGCGGGCAGGTACGCATTTTCTTCTCGCACTGCTCGGATGGTGTGCATCTGCAGGGCCACGAGTACGTGTGCGTATTACCCCAGGGGAAGAATACGCAGGGGTGCTCCAATAGGGGCTCTTGTGTAGTCTTCGGTGGTGTCGTCCCGGGGAAAGACTTCAATTGCTCCCTTTACCTTCCCTCCCCGGTGAACTGCTTCGTACACGGCGGCGAGGACTCTGGACTGCTGGTGCAACCGGGACTTCTGCAGCCATCTTCTAGTTGTACCTCAATTGGTGCGCTCACCCCCGTCGCTCTACACGGCCCGCACATCTCCAATATTTTGGCACTTTGTCTTTTGCAGACCGTGCAACGCACAAACACAGGCAAACAGCGGGACATCCTTTTCGCCTCCGCTGGCGGCCATGCGACATTGGCCGTGTGGCAGTGGTCCCATCAGTGGGGCTGGCGAGTACTTGCATGCACCACTGCGAACGAGGGGGATGCTTCCCATGGTCTGACATGCGTCAGCCGCGCGAAGGCCCCTCCGTCTTGTGAGGTGGGTGTGCCCCGGTACCTTTCCGTGTGCCAAGTGGGTGAGAGAGACTTACTCGTCGGCACCAGCGCCGCCACGGTAGAGCTGTGGTCATTCGATGGCCACTCGCTGATGTGCACGCGCACGTGGGAGTTACACCCTCATTGCCCCAAGCCCATCATGACTGTGCGTGTTATCGAAGAGTGTGGTTGGCCGCATTTCGCGCTGGCTGGTGATTCCAACGGCGTGGTTTATGTGTTGGATGTGGCGAGGGCCTCCACACTGGCGCACTATCGAGTGGAGCAGTCTTCGCTCAATGCGCTAAGCGATGCAAGGTGTGATGGCGGCACAACAATACCGACGAGGAAGTGGTGCTTCTGGGCCGTGCATGACTCTGGTATTGCCCATCATATGAGACTGACAGTGGACCATACACATGGTGACACGAGGTGTCTTGTGGAACCGGGCGAGAGCTTCTGCACTGGTGTGACAGCTGGGCGTGGCGCGTGCTGGACAAGTGATGCGAGAAGTATTTGGATCGTGAATGAGGAAAGACTAATAAAGCTGCAGGAGTCGCCGCGGCGGGGGTGGCAGTGTGTGGCGAAGCGGCCGGTGAATGTGCGTTGCGCTAGCGGTCTAGCGCTCACAGAGACGAATGGGGAAGAGCTGGCTGTGTCCGGCCATGGTGTTGAGGTATTACGATGGCCTTGACCACCACCAGTCTCCACATTCATGAATCCCTGAGCCGCGCGCCCCTGCGTTCCACAGTGACGCCTTGCAATGGCGCTTACCCGTAGGGGTGAGTGAGGAGGGTGCTCTCTCCGGCCCTCCCACGTGAGTATGTGCCGCATGTGCATCATATTTCCCTACTGTTCGTGATTGGTCGGTGGTCCCGCACATGCGTTTCTTTTTCAGTGCATCGTTGGTGTTGTTGACTCCGGCGGCCTTGCATTTTACCTTTCTCCATCCCTTTCAGTCTATCAGGGGTGCGTGCGCTTGTGTTTGTGCAGCTTAGCAAACAGCATCATACCAAGCGCACACTTGTGTATGCCAGCGAAGGGCCCCGAGAACATCCTTTCCCTTCTTGTCACCCGTGCCGCCCGCATCGTGACGCCGTACAATAGCCAGGATGCGACGCTAGTGCTCAAAGCCCTGTACGCGATGCGGATTCGTAACCCACACGTGCTCACCATCTGCCAGAAGACTGCCTTTTCTATTGCAGCCGTCCCTATGTCCACCCCACCAGCGGTCGTAGTGGATATAGTGAATGCACTCGTCACGCTTCAGGCGTCGTCGTTGTATATTGTTCACTCTGTACTCGTGAAACGCTTTGCGGAGCTACGTGCGGGGACACATCTGAATCAAACACTTCTGAAAGCAGCTGTAGCGCTTATGAAAATGGGAAGGCGGTACTCCCCACCGGGTACGTGTGATCATGTCCTTCGTCAGCTGTATGATACTATGGCATCCAACGCAACGGACGTGGGACTCCGCCTAGCGTACATCAGCCTATTTCCCTACACGACCCGGGGGAGGGACACGCTCCAGTCGAGCGATCTTGTGCGGCCGTCGACCATTGCTTTGTATGACGCGGGAATGTATCTACTAGGGAACAGGCTGGTGGAGCGCCTCACGGGGAACACGTCCCTCCAGGCACTGCATTTGCTTCCCATTTTTGCTCAGATAGAGCAGGTGCAAAACAGTAGCAGTAGCGACAACCCCTGCCCTGTGCCGTCACACCAGCAGTGGAAGACCCTTGTGCAGCGCGTGGTACAGGTGCTCCCGACGCACACGATCAGTACTGGGGCCTTGGCCCAGTTTCTATCCGACTTCATGCCCACCATGTACGCCTCTTCCGCTGTGATGGCTCCGATAATGGAGACACTCTGCCAGCCTTCTTACTTGTCACATGCCAACACCTACGACCTAGCCAAGTTGGCCACCACTCTGTCACACGCGCTCCAATCCGATCACTTTAGGCTCACCGGCAGCTCCGCCCCGCTCTGCAGCAAGGCGGACTCAGCAGGTCCTATGGGGGGCGATGGTATTCATGCATTGCTGGTCTCCTCCACTCAGCGACTGGGCGAGCTGTATGTGCCTCAGGGGGTGTCAACCAAAGACGGCTCCCTTCACGCTATGACACTGGCGGCGATGTGGCGCTTTTTCCGCAATTATGCTCTGGCCCGAAGTTCATCAGGCGGAGAGGTGCGATCCTTTCCTAATAGCAACGGGATCCTGAATGTCCTGTTATCCTGCACCGACAGCGCTGTACAGCAGCAGGCACTCTCAGCCAGTTTAGCTTCATGGGTACTATACGACATGAGCCGCTGCATTGGTCTTTCTGATGATGTGGATCACTATACGAGGTCCATCGATAACCTGCAGCTTTACCTCTCTGGCTACCCTGCCGGTGATCTCCATCTGCGCTCGCACGTCCAGACGCTGTATGCCTGCTCAGTGCTCCTCCGCTCAGGCGATAGCCAGTCAGGGGGAATGCTTGCACGCTTTGTTTGTGCGTTACCCGAGGATCAGTGCCAGCACGTCTTGCAGCGTATACATGCGTGGGGTACGACTCACCCACTTCTGCTGACATTACTGGAAGGCCTGCAAGCGGCCGCGCCCGGTGATGTAAGCGTGGACGATGTGCTCATGAGCTTGGATGCACTTGCAAATTTTTCATACATTTTCGGGACCCGCCAAGTCACCGTATCATCCCAGGTAAGGGATATTATGCTGAGTGCCCTACATCTTTGCACCCACGCGTCAGACGCCACGCGGGGCATGTCCTACCTTACGAATCCCTCAGTCTCGAGCCGTTACGCTGTTATTTTCGATGTAGCGGATCTGTTTCCACGTGCCTCCGAGGTGACTGAGGGCATAGAGCGGATAATAGAAGCCACACAATGCAAAGGGCATACCCAGGCGAGTACCGTGGGGATGCTGGAGTTGGGTGTGACTGTCAAAGAGCGAAGGTGTGCTGCATGGCAGTCAGACAGGGTAGTCAAGGCTGTCACTGACATGGGCTGTGCCTATCTTCACCAACTGCAGCTGGAGGTCATAGGTGGAGCGGACGTCGGTGCCGCACGAGATACACCGGTGGCGAGTGCACCCCATCAGGTGACTCATGCCTTGCATTGTGCGGAGCTTCTTCATCGGCTTGGCGCCAGCTTCTCGTGTGATGCTGCCGTGCAAACGCAGGTAGGACACAGCTGTGTACTCGATATTGCGTCTCTCCTACAGAAAGAGGCTATAGCGCCGCCGCATGCGGCCCGGTTGTTACGATTAATGTGCTGGAATTGGAGACGCACTGGGCCCCCAACTCTTTCCCCCGCCTATCTTGATCGCATCGGTCAGTTGTCACTGGCGGAGGGCGACCAGACAAGCGTGGCCACTGCGCTTGACCTTTTAAAGGCTAACCAATCCATAGAAGCCTCTGAGCTCTTCTTCACGACTCCGCAGCTGACGCAGCTGCAGCACATCATAGAGGCGGTGCTGCGGCGCCTGCTTAAGGCATCAAGGAATATGAACGCCGTAGCGGAATCGCAACATCAACTGCGCGATGCGACCAAGGTGATGCGTGCTCTGCTGGACTCCCAGATACTGCTTCGCCTAAAACAGACGCAGCAGGACTCTTCCGTGATGCGTCGCTTGATGGTTGATCTTTGCGAGGACATGGAGCAGTCAGGTGAGGGGGACCCACTTCTATTTGTTCGGGTGCAGTTGGAGGGTTCTCACCCGACACCAATCGTTTTGCAAAGGTGCGAGGGCACTGGGGCAGTGTGAGATCTTGCGGCTCTAGAAGACACTTTTTATCCACTTCTTCTCTAAAGACTCGGGGGTGGGGCATATGCAGGTAGTAGGGCGTGCTAGGAGCTGTGCTCAGCCAACTAAACGGTGTCTATAAAATATTCAAGAGAGCTACCATTTGTTAAAGCGAAGGTTGACAGCATTTGCACAGGGGGTGCATGGTATCGCAAATGAGCTTTGCAGCTGTGGAAATGGACGTGCTTCACTTGTTGTTTCCTTTTCTTTCTCAAGTGACCTTTGAGGACATCAGCACTGCTCGAGTTCCTGTTGAGGTGCGCAGGGGTGAGACGATCTGTTGCGAGCCAGCACAGTTCTTTGGTGTAGTTGTCATACGTAGTCCATGCGTAAGCGACCGCGGGAGGTGACATTGAGTACTTCGGATGACTACTCGCCATCGATAGGTACAGTAGCCGTTACTTCACCACGAAAGGCAACGACGCCGTCTTCAGAGGACACGGAGGCGATCATTCAGCTCTGGCGCAGACACCGCAAACGGCTGTCGCCGTCGTTCACTACCCCCCCAGTGACACCTCTACCGCTCTGGCAGGCGGTTTCCCTGTCAGCGCTCGCATCGCAACGAGAACACCTCAACGAGGATCGCCAGGCTTCGGCTAAGCACAAGGGCCTGGCAAAGGATCTTTCAAAGTTCTTCGACGATGTTGCCGCGCGAGAGGCACGCGTGCTACTTGCACAGCGGGAGGCAAGGGCTCGTGCGGGCGAGCGACTGTCCCAACAAGTCATGAGAGAGTGGCAGCGACGGGGAGAGGCGTATCAGCAGCTGGCGAAGGTCGAGTTTGACGTTGTCAAGCAGCGGAGCGACAAGCGGAAACAGGAGGACTACCTTCGTGAGACGGAGGAGCTGACGAAAAAATTGTTGCAGAGCATCTTCTCGGAAAAGGTAGACAACGTCTGTGATGTAGGAGAGGGCCAGGCTTCATCCACTACCCCCGAGGGGGCTGAGGCACCGGAGTACTCGTTGTCCCTTCTAGATACCCAGGGGGGCACACGGCCACTGCGTGGGTACCAGCGCTCGGCTCTACGGTGGATGATCCACCTGTACGAGAACAAACTCAACGGTATTCTTGCAGACGAAATGGGTCTTGGTAAAACCGTGCAGACGATTGCCTTGCTCTGCTACTACGCCGAGTACAAGAACGACTGGGGACCGCACTTGATTGTCGTACCCACTACCGTCGTTCTGAACTGGACGGCAGAGTTCCAGCGATGGGCGCCAGGTCTCAAGATCCTCACGTACATAGGGAGCAGCAAGGAACGGAAAAAGCTACGGAGTGGCTGGACAGCTGAGGATGCCTTTAACGTCTGCGTAACGTCTTACAACCTTGTGGTGCAAGATCGAGCGGTGTTTCGACGGCGCCCATGGGGATTTCTCGTGCTAGATGAAGCTCACCAGGTGAAGAACTTCATGAGCAAGAAGTGGCAGTCCCTTTTTGACTTGCAAGCGGAGTACCGCTTGCTGTTAACAGGGACCCCATTGCAGAACTCGATGATGGAGCTGTGGTCGTTATTCCATTTCTTACTCCCCTTTGCCTCCGCTTTCCGGTCGCCGGAGGAGTTTAAGGAGTGGTTCAGTAATCCCCTCGATGACATGGTAAGGGGTAGAACCGACTTGAACGAGGATGTCGTGGGACGCCTGCAAGGTCTCCTCCGCCCTTTCATGCTTCGCCGTCTCAAGAAGGATGTCGAGAAGCAACTTCCCTCCAAAGTGGAGAAAGTGGTGCTGTGCCCGCTCTCCCGTCGCCAGCGCTCGCTCTACGATGATTACATGCAGCTGGCTGAGACGCGGCAGCGCATATCCACCGGTGGAAGTGGCGGTGTTCTCAGCGTCCTGTTGGCGCTGCGAAAAGTATGCAACCATCCGGACATGTTCGAGGAAAGGCCCACGATCTCACCCTTTGTATTAGGCTGTAACGAAGCGATTCGTGTTGCTGTTCCGCGTGAGGTCCTACTG
>JAIZPF010000007.1:99214-114777 GCA_020509355.1 Blechomonas ayalai | reverse complement strand
GACCGTTCTCCCAGTTAGGGGTTGCCTTTTGTGGTGCTTTACACAGGAAGGCCTAAACAAGATGCCCAAATCGAAGCGTGCGAAGGTGGTTCCACTGACCAAGACTCAGAAGAAAACAAGGGCACACAAAGACGGGCTTATTGATCGTATCCGTGATGCCCTTGATCGGTATACTGACGTCTATGTGGTGAAGCTGCACAATGTTTGTACGAGCGTACTGCAAAAGGTTCGGGAAGATCTGAGTGGTAGCAGTGTGCTTTTCCTTGGGAACAATAAAATTATGATGATCGCGATTGGTCGGGACGAGGAAAGTTCACAGCGTGAGAATTTGTACAAGTTGTCTCCCTTCTTGACGGGCCTGTGCGGGTTGTTGTTCACAAACCTGAAGAAAAGCGAGGTGAAGGAGTACTTCGCTGGTGTGGGTGCACAGGTATACGCTCGAACAGGACAGACGGCAACGGAGACGCTCGTGCTGAAGGCCGGACCACTCCCCCAGTTTTCGCATAGCATGTTTAATCACTTGGCAAAGCTGGGGCTGACGATAAAATTGGATAAGGGGGGCATTGTGCTGTTGCAGGATACGACAGTGTGTGAGCCCGGTGATGCCCTTAGTGCTGAGGCGGCCCAGCTACTTAAGCTACTTGGAGTACAATCGGCGGAACTGAAGATTGACCTTGCGGCGCATTGGACCGGCGGTGTGGCGAAGAAAATGGCTGTCGGTAAGAAGGCGTAGGAGTAGGCGTGAGTAGCGCGGGGCGAATCTTCCATACATTCTTGCATGCTTTTGTCTGTGGAGCTACTGGGATCTACTTCGTGTAGCTGCAGCGCGGCTCGATCGTGAGTAGCTGGCGCTCGTGCGTACTATACGTGTCTTTCCCGTGGGTGCATGTGCTGTGTAGTGGAAGGATGTGGAGGCCATTCGTTCCTGTCGTTTGTTTTGAACGTGTAATGGGAAACCGGGTAACATCACGATGCGGCTCTTTGGGATTAAAAAGTCATAAGGCTCTGATGTAGTACTCCGCGGTCGACTCCACTGTCGATGCTCAGATTTTGTAACCGCACTCAAGCCTTTCAATTGTGCGAGCAGAGTGGCCAAACTGTTTGTGCGGCGGTGGAACTGATGCTTAAGTATGTTTTGTCTCGTATGGCTCTTAACTGTCACTAGTATGCTGTTATCGGTGGGGCGGAGCGTCATCCATGGTTGCTGTTGAGGCTATTTTGCGGTTTTCGCAAGGCTGTTTTCTTCTGCCTACACCGCTTTGTGTTGCGTTCACATTTCTTTGTTTCCTGTGGAGGGAAGAACCAGGGCCTGATTGTATCTTTGCTCGTTAAAGGTACGCCAGCATCATAGAACTGGGACGTTTGACCGGCTGAGCAAAGCTACTGATACTGTTCAACCATATTTCCTGCGGTGGTGATCGTGAAAACAATTGCTTCGTTGGGTTTCTCATGCACTGTGCACAAGAATCAAATGCTATCCAAGCGTATGAGGTGCAGAACAACGCGCTTCTGAAGTCCATACAGGCACATGGAATCCTGGCGTCCTGGTCACCAATGGCGCCTGCCGAGGCGATTCTTGTGCCTCGGCAGATATCCCTCTCTATCCTTGACATGGTGCCATTCTTACTGTTGCCGGACGTGATTAGCAGGCCTGTCGAGGATCCTGCTGTGGATCAACTCCGTCGCTCTCTTAGTGAGGAGGATCATCGCGATATAACTGCCGTACTGCAGTCATTTCTCTTGTTCCACCTGATTCATTTTGATCATTGTGCCGCACTGCAGTTTACCACTTTGCGGGGGCACCGCGGAGAGTTCTCACCTACCCTAGTGGATGTGAGGCGCGCTGGCCATCCCGCTGTAGTGCCCGTCCTTTGCACCGCGGGCGCACTGTGTGGCGATGATGATGCAACCCTTCCCTCTCATCATCCCACCCGTCTTCAACTTATTTTTATTGATCAACCGCTGATGGACGAGGCAGAGCTGCAGGGTGTGCTCCAGCACCTTGTAAAAGGGCAGCGTGGTGACACTGGAGGAGTGTGCCGCTTTACAGGCGATAGTTCCCCCCTCCTGGGGAGCCTTGTGTGCAGGTCTACCGACAGTACGCACCCCTCCTCCGTGGGGATGGATGGGGTACCCCTCGTTGTTGGCACTGTCATCACGGAGCCAGGGGACGAAGATGATATTCGTGTCGAGAGCGACCTCACACCGTACGTCTCTCGAAGACAGAAGAGACGTCCGCAGGACCACATCGGCCCCTCTGGGCGCCATCACCAATACACGAAGGAGAGCATTGCCAATTACCGGCGGGTGGTGGCTGTGGACAATGACATCCAGTACGGTGTTTTTCAGAGCTTCATTGAGTCCTCCTCATCGTATCCGGTTGCGAAACGGTTGTCTCTCTTTGTCAACAAATGGTTACACGCGAGCAGTACCTTAACGCTTACTGAGGATGTGCAGCAGCTTATGCACACATGCCGGGCAGATCTGCAGTGCTTGCCGTCGGTGGCCCACCACACATACCGCCTAACAGTTCTTCTCGAAGGCATTGAGAAGTTTATAACAACACGGCTTTACTTTAGGCTCTTTGAAGAAAATGCAGAGGAGTCTCGAATGGCAAACCTTCTTCAAGAGAGGTGGAGGCATTCTGCAGACCTCACTCCTGAGCAGCTGGACGCACTGCCGGAAGTGAGTCAGCACCACGTTTGGGGGCAAGCGATGTTCGAGCTGGATGGAATGAATTTCTTCAAATCACCGCGTGATAAATTACGGTGTGGGATGCGGGCGTGCGAACTTCTGAGCTTGGCGGTAGGTGATGTGCTGCGTGAGAGAAAGGCAAAGGCGAGAGAGGCGGACCCCCTTCTCACCGATGGAGCTGGGAGTGTGCGACCTTCTGTTGCCTTCGGTGCAGATGAGTTTTTCCCGTGTTTAGTGCTAATGGTGTTGCGAGCTGAGCCATACTCCTTCTATCAGAATATGCGCTACATTGAGAAGCATCGGGATGCCTCACTGATGTCGTCGGAGGAAAGCTACTGCCTGGCGACGTTGTTGTCAGCGTTACACTTTTGGCTGCACTGCGATGAGGGAGGTAGAGTGGGCTTGCCTCCTTGCACATCAGGAGACGGAATGCATTCAAAAGCCAATACGGGAGACATGGAGAGACCAGTGGATCGAACGACGGGTAAGGCGGTTTTGCCCTCACCCCCGCTCCTGCAAGAGAAGGATCTGCTTCCATCCGTAAGGCAGGCGTCAAGTACGCATCGCAAGGGCTCGGATGCTTCCGTTGCCCACGAGCCCTCTTCCCAGACGGCCTCAGTCTTGAACACGCTTTTCACTTGGACCTCCCGTACCCCCACAGGTAAACCATCTGTCGCCGCTCCCACAGGTTCCCCCTCACCCGCTCAACCGTCCTCAACACCCCTTGGCTTCTTTGGACGCCTGACGCAACCTCTAGCTCCCGCAAAGAAGGAGGAGTTACAGCCACACGTGGGATCTTGTGATCCAGGGTGTCTAGGGACGTCGGCCATTAAGCAGCTGCTTCAGCGGGAAAATAAGCATTTTGATGATCTTACCGTCACAGAGTTGCGGGCGATTGTGGAGGAGGCACGTGGACTAGCGCTCTAGTGCGTAGCAATTGCAAGAATTGTGCGTGTGCTTCTTTTTTTTTTGCCGGCCCTCTGCTGAGGGAGGAGGTAGTCCATGCGTTTGCTGCTATCATGTTTTGCGACTATTACTTTTTTGGAGCGCTTGTGGCAAGATATCCCTGGTGGGGACCAAACGTTTAACAACTGCGTCATGTTGTTGGCTATGTTGTCTACACGGGGCACACACACACACCCACTCACATACGCCTCTCGAGAAGCCCAATTGGGAGATGATACGACCACTCTGGAGGGGGGTGTATACAGCCGGACATCACCCAGGGCATGAGCAGGAGAGACATATCTTTAGAGTGGTTGGAAGCGAATAGAGCAGAGTCTGGGAATTCAGTACATCTCTCTCAATGGTTAATCGTTGCTTCTACTTGCTCCGTGTTTGTTCTGAGTTGCCATTGCAACGTTAATTGTCTGTATGCGCTGACGATGCAGTTAGTTACGTCACAAGGAACTCTCTTTTTGTGTGTTAGTGGGGGTGCGCTTAGGTGTCACGGTGGTCAGCTCCGTCGGAGGTTAGCCTTTTCCTTTCTGTGCTCAAGTGCCCTGTGCCGTGGTATGGCCACGTCTACCATCGACGAGCAGGTCTCGCAGCTCGAGAAGCGTGCAAGGACAGCAGAAAAATCGTTGGAGGAGATGAAGGCGCTTCTTGCATCAGGGCATGTGCTGAAGGCCAATGAGTCGGTGGAGGAACGTCTGCGTTGCCTACTGCAACTCATGAAGGAGGACTCCACTGAGTGTGAGGGCATTCGAGCCCAGCGTGATGAACTTCTGGAGGAGAATGAGCGCCTGCGAACACAAGTATCGAAGCACGAATACCGCATACAACACCTGCTCCGCACCATCAAAGAACTGGAGGACAGGAAATGATAAAGACCCCAGCACCCGGACAGAACTGACAGTGGCCTGGTGCAGCGGACAGTGAACCACGCAATCGTTCATGCACACGGGACTATCGTGCCATTCCATTTCAATTGCCTGTTAGACTGACAGAGCTGCCATTGTGAGAAGTGGACGACAGGACATTAAAATCTTGGTACCTGTTAACGATAAAACGGGATCCTCCCCTGCTCATAACAAGTGGGTGGCCGGGCTGTGTTAAAATCACTTGGGCCGTTTAGCATACGCCTTCTTATTTTTGGCTTGATGACGTTCCTTATTCCGTTACGACCTACCTTTCAAGTATCTCTCTCTCCTTTTCTCTGTCTGTCGGGTGTCGCTGACACTTCCTCGGCGTGACCTTTCTCACCAAGGTTCCTTACGTGATACACTGTGGCCATCGCAGAGGAGGGGTGCTGGCACTTGGTGGTGCGCTGAGTTTCTCATTACGGGAGGGTTACACGGCGTGAACTCCTCAGCGCCCGCGTGAGCATGCCCGCTCAGTGTGAATACACCATGACAGAAGTGGCCGCCCACAACTCGGTGGGAGACTTCTGGACTGTCGTGAATGGACTTGTGTACCACTTGGATAAGGAGTTCATTACGGAGCTGCACCCCGGAGGACTGTATATAATGGACGCTGCTGGGAGGGACGGTACAGCGTTGTTTACCGATAGTAACCATCCTGAAACTGCCTCAGAGGCGCTGCAATCGTACTGCATTGGTAAGGTGAAGCAGTCTTGCTGAGATCAGGAGAGGTGGGGAGGGCTTTGTGGTGTTACGGATATGGTAGCAGCATTCTAACGTTTTTCATGATACACGCTCCCACTGTCATTACAAATGAGGATAATGTGCGGTTGGGATGGCGGGTGCTCTGCTGCTGCATGTCACGCAGAGATGTCTCATTCGGTCATGTGCTATTTAGCATGGGGAAGGCCTGGATCGGCCGGTTGGTGTAATGATCTACGCTACTTCCTTGGCCGGCCTTTAAACCTTTTCCTGCTTCACGTCGTCCGACTACTTCGTGCTGTTGGATTCTTTTCTCCATACCTTTTCTTTGCGTTTTATTTCGACTGTGCCGCAAGTTTATTTGACCTTCACACCCCTAGAAGTACTTCATCGCAAGTGCAAAGGGAGCACGGGTGGCAGTGTATCGTTCCCCCTGGGCAGATCTTGCATTTTCGTGAAGCGGACAAGAAGGGTTCGCTTTACCGGACTTTTTCACCCGTGCTTTTTCTTTTTTTTGGTTCTCGATTTGTTTGCAGGTTCCCCCCCCCCTCCTCCGTTTTTGTCTCCTTGAGGGGGGGGTGAAGTGAATTGTTTTTGCGGTGACGTCTGAGATCCACTGCTTTACTGCTGTTGCTGTTACGGTGGTGATTGTACTTATTGTAGCGGGCGACCGTCTGTAGACGTGCGGAAGTGTTGGGGGGGAGGGATACAGTGCCAGATTTCATACCTCGTTCCATCGTCCTTTCCCTTTCCCTAATTCTCTCACGTAACACTAAAGGTTGAACTGACGTTAAGTCAGTGAGAGACTTTGGAACACGTGGGCCGGCTGTAGGAAGGCGTTGGAGCACATTGCCAGAAACTCATTGTTAGCGGTAATAGAAGCGAGTGGAAGAAGCGCCACACAGCCGTGCCGGGGCAATCTCCCACCTCCGTTGACCTTGGTTCCACCATCGCTGGATATCAGGTGCGTCTAGGTGTTTTCTTTTTTGACTATACACTCAGAACGGTTACTACTGAGGTGTGGTAGCAAAGCTAGTAGATCGGTGCCCATCATTTGTTGAAGGAGGTAGACATTTGATTTTAGGGAGAGCGTGGATCAAGCATACGCGCTACCTAGCCAAATTTTTAACCAGAGTAGAATAAGCGTCATCCATCGGAACGAACCAATTGCTAGCTCGAATATGAAACGGACATCTCGCAGCGGCCAGAACAGTGCTCATCCCGTGAGGGGGGGCCGTCGGCAGCATACGGAGAAGTACACCACCTTTTCAATGAAGACTTCAAGCGAGGATGACGATTTGCAAGAGCTGGAGTCGAACACCTACACCGATACCCTTTACGATTCCCCGTGGGCCGTCCTCCGTTCCATCGTGAACGAGGCAGTGGCCATTGTTGAGGAGCGCTTTTCTTTTATTCACCCTTCTCCCGTCTTCTCGGCGGAACCGCTCCATGAAGACGAGGTGCAGGAAGAGCACATGGGTTTTTCCAATGTCTGTTCCATTGTGATGGTTCTTTCCCTCTGCCTATACATGCGCCGCACAGACATTGTGCTGCGGGACTGCTCTCCAATAATGCTGGAGACGATTGCATCGGTTGGGCGTATCATCATGATGGATTACGACCAGCCAAGGTGGGGCTACATGACGCAGGGCTTTTCAGTAGAGGGAATCAGTACCGGTGGTACAGGAGCCGGAAGGGGCTCTGGAGATGCTGGGGAAGCACCCCGTAGACGGGTGGACGCCTTGGCACCGATGCGCCCAGGTGGGACTGGGGCCGACGCTCACACATTCCACAGAGGAGCTGCTCCAACGTTGGGTAGCCACCCGTTTTTTTCGCGATCTGCATTTGCTTTGGAGCAGCTGGGCTGGTTTCTTTTTGCCTTTTTCTGCCTTGAGACGGTTGTCGTTCAGCGGCTGGTGGTTTTGTTGTTTTTTAGAAACTGCCTTCTGTGGAGCGGGTCCGGCATCACGGAGACGATAATAGCATCCGCCGTGTACCTTATCCTGCTCGTCGTCTGGATGCCCACGTATGGGATAAGTGACTCTCTTCTGCACTTTGCGGGGCAGAAGACCTTATTATTCCGCTTGTATACCTCGTACAGCTTTTCTCTCGGGTTACCAATGCTCTTGGCCGAAGCAGATATCCTCACCGCATACCGCGCGGCTGTCATGGGCCAGATACTACAGATCCCGCAACGTCTTCAAGGACTACGACGTAAATACGCGGTGGCAGATCTCTGTTGTAACGCCGCCTCGACTCTGAGGTATGTGTTTTTCTTTGTGGACTTTTACTTCTTTCTCGGTGTTACGGCGTGGTTCACTGTTGGTATGCTGGAGCGGAGCTTCAACGTGTCATGTACTGGTCTCTTGATGGCCATCTTCTTGCTGCCTCATCTGATAGGCGAGGGTTGGGGTGAAAACAATGTACGTGCACTGAAACAAACCGTAGCGTGCCTGTCGCTCTATGGCGTTCTGGCAGTATTCCTCTCCAGCATCTCCAGCGCAAGTGGATTGAGCGTTTTGTCGATGGTTGTGAAGGCGGCAGGCTGCGTGCTGTACATGGCCCATCACTGCAGGCGGCGCGTTCCCTCAAGCACAGTGTATGTGTTGCTTTGCATTGGGATGCTCTGCATGGATATCGTCTGGCGAAGGGGTCGCTACCTTCACGGTGACTCACCCCTTATGGAGCATCGCGTTATCATCAACAACTTCTCCCATTGGCCCTCTTCAGTGGAGTACTTTGTACTCACAATGAGGTCGGAGTATTTATGGTACAATAAATTGCTCAACCTTAACGCAGTCGTTATGGGATCTATGGTAATGCTTTCCATGGGTGGAAGAACTTTGCTTGACGACGCTCAACAGTGGTGGCAAAGCGCCTGTATGTCGATGAAGCTCTCTGCAGATACGACTCCAAGCGCTGGTGTGGGCCCTACTGTTTCCAAAGGGAGCGTCACCGGCGGGAAGGAGATGAAGAAGAGCGCCACAGGCTTAATGAAGTCAGAAAAGTCCCAATTATTTCCCACCATGCTGAAACCTATTCGCAATCACCACGAAGGGACGGTTGCTGGACTGAAGGCCAACAGTATACGCACGCCCAAGTCGACATCCCTGGAGAAGAGTGCTCAACTTCCTTCGTTATCACTCTCTGCATCTGATGAAGCCGACAGAAATGCAGGTAGTGGAAGGACAACTCGTGCGGAAAGCTATGTCGAGAACTCCGGAACGTTAGGGATGGAGAGGCCTATGACTGATTCCACTTCAAGAACAGTGGAGGGACTGCCAGTGGTTACACAGTCTTCACAGACCTTCGGGCCAGAGGCTCCAAATACGGATGTTGAAGGAAAAGATGTAGCAAGCATCGACCAGCCGGTGGTTGGGGCATCTGAAGAAGAGTTGAACTTGGAGCTGTCTGTTGCACCCAGCGAGTCCGAGCCCTACTCCTCGGCGGACCGTGTTCATACCAGTACCCGTGGACCACCTGATTTTGCAGACGTCGATGAAGTACCACCAGGCACGTCAAAGGCTTCCAGGCAGGCCACCAACGCTCGACACCGACCAGATGTGAAGGCACAGGTGGTTCAGAAGCAATCGTCACATCCTACCAGCCGAATGCCGCAGACCCCGGAGAAGAATGGGAAAGGCTTCCCTGACACGCCGTGTCGGCAATCGTTAGAAGCTCGGGGGAAAACGCACGATGCTGAGGCGCTGGGTGGGAGTGTGGCGCCCATCTTGGTGACCACCACGCTCAAGCTAAATTCTGCCGCGCCACCTACTCAAGCTGCACTGCATGACACGGCGAAGCAGGGAGATAGGGCACGGGAGACCACAGCGATTCAATCTACACCCAAGTCAGATCACGGTAAACAGCGGCTTACCATGGTAGAACCCAAGATGGAGATACCGGGCCGTCGTGAGCCGTTAGGCTCCACCCTGCGCTCCAAGGACACGGATACCAAGCGAAAAAAACCGCGCTCACCCCCGTTCATCATGCTGGCGAAGCAGAGCTCCGGGTGTACTCCGGCCGCAGCGAGTGGAAGGATGAAGAGCACGCCTTTCTCGAACTCTGTGCAGACCACCATGACAGAGACACTTGGCCCCGCCAGGGGCGGCTCGGCAGGTTCGGCATGTTCGGCGCCGTCTGCCGGCTCTTTGAGCGCGGCAGATGTACAACCGTGGACCGAGCCGTCGTTTCACAAGTCCTTCGATGAGAGTCGGTCATGGTCATCAGCCGAAAGGGCCGGCGGGACGGTTACCCCTTCCCAGCTGAAGCCCGGTGAGCCCTCGGACGGCCGGAAGACAGAGCGCGATCGTGACTCTACTGCACCGTCAAAAGCGGCCCTGCAGCATGAAAGTCCCTCTGGTCGCGTGGGTGATGGTGTAACAACCACCGCAATGATGAAGCGTTCCTCAGAGAGTAATCATGAGCCACTCGTTAGTCTCGAGTACTCACGTCTCTTTTCGAGGGTGGAGCAGACAGAGAATGGCCGAGGAGCACCGAAATTCGTCTCATTTCTCCACAAGCCGAGCGTCTCCCCGGGCCATGGGTCACATACTTCCTCACCCACCGCCGTCTCCAGTAGGCGCCATACGATGAGCTGGGACTGTCCCCCCGACCAATGTGGGAGTGTCACCATTGACCTGGGAAAGCTTCTGGAGGGCGACGATGATGACGCCTCGTCCAACAGCGCTACGGCATGCAAATGGGACGCAGAATCCCACGAGGAACCGCTCAACGATTTCTCAGACAGTGGCCCACGGCCCTCGGCGGCGGACGACGCCACTTCTTCACCGTTTACGTCTGCCTTCTCTACCAGCGTTGACGAACTCCAAATATCTCTCCGCAAGCCGGTACCTCGGCTCCCAAATGCATTTTCCACCACCCAGCAGCACCTAACGCAAGCCTCACCGCTGCTGAAGACCATGGTAGCACAAGAGCCAATGCAGTCGGAATCGAGTGGAACAACTGCGTACACCTCTGCCGTGAAAGGCCCCTCTGTCGAGAGCAGCAACACCTTCCCGGTACCAGATATAGGTCAGGCTCTTGAGAAGGCATTCTTCCCACAGCAAGGTGACAGAAACCCATCCACCAGCACGTGGCAAGTGCAGGGGGCTGACAACTTTGTCCAGCAGAAGCCCTCCTCCTTATCTGGCGGGGCAGCAACAGGGGGAGGTGGGAGGACGAAAAGGAAAAAGCCGGCACAACGCGTACCCGAGGTACCCTTTTCCTACCCTCCCGCCAACGAAGTTCCGCCTTGTTCGATTTACGGGCCAACGTGGGTCCCGACGCCTGTCATGTCCTCCCATGTCTCTTATGCGCCACAGCTGGCACCGGTGCCGATGCCACACATGTATGCCAACGCACATACACAGGTATATACTGCATCCCCTGCCCCACCAGTGGAGG
The DNA here is from genome assembly GCA_020509355.1 of Blechomonas ayalai. Taxonomy (NCBI): domain Eukaryota; phylum Euglenozoa; class Kinetoplastea; order Trypanosomatida; family Trypanosomatidae; genus Blechomonas; species Blechomonas ayalai. The sequence goes on along the minus strand of JAIZPF010000007.1, from coordinate 104,113 downwards.
CACGTAGCAAGCAGCCTTCGTTGCTCCCCCAGCAGATGGTGTGTGTGATGATGCCAGATGGCACTCAAGCGATGTATCCGGTAGTGTACTACGGCCCCTCGTAACTATTACCACCAGGTGGTTTGGGGGGGGGGGCGGGTCCCCGTCGCACCATACATGGCGCACGATGACCCATTGCGCGCCTCACCAAATGTTGTTTCATGCCGCAGGGTGATTTCGTATCTTTGTGATGTGTGTCTCTCCTTGCAGTTTCCTTCATTTATTTATTAATGGTGGGTGTCGTTGGGTGTGTTGGGTGGTGTGCTTGTTGTACCGGTCAGCGGATGGCAAAGAGCAAAAGGGGAGAATGAAGGTTGATAAAAATAATTGCTGTGCCACACGATCTCTGTGAGGCTGGGGTGGCGCATCTTGACGTTCTCTGTGCAAATCCGTGGGCCGAAAGTGGTAGTTGCCTGGGGATAACATACTGAGCGTCTTGCTGGTCGTGGCTGTGCGCTGTTGGAGGAACACGGCTTGTCCCTGCTCCTTTGGGCCATCTTCCCGTTTTTGTGGCCAAAAGGGAGTGGAAAGAACCTACCTTCGAAGTATAGGGCAGTCATTGTTGGGACTACCACCAGCAGCAGGAGGGGTAAACGGCGGCCAGTCGCATGACTTCGATACTCGATGCTGCTGATACACATACCTCGGGTGGGGGGCTACCTCTGAGCTCTCCATTGATAGCTGCGTTTCTTCTCTGCTCACTGGTGACCCTGTCCGCTATGCCTCTTGTGTCCCCCCTTAATACACACTGTCCCTGAATGGAGGTGAGGCGGCACTTCCTCGCTGAACGGTTTTTTACTTTTACTTTCACGATGCTTTGTCGCTTTTGCGTCCCCACCCCGTTTCTCTTGTTCGTTCTCTTCTTTCAAAACAACAACAACAACAACAGTAGTAAAAAGCTTGGCATCATTATTATTGTTGCGGCGCTTTTTTGGATTTGACAGAGGGACAGGTATTCGTAACTGCTGCGGTTGCACAAGTCACTTATTGCTTGTGTTGTTGTCTTCTTTCTTTCCCCTTTGCCCTTTTTTAATCCTCTGCATTGTATGTTGGGATTCTGGTGGAGCCCCTGGTTTGGGGGCGAGGGGGGAGGAGGAGGGGCGCATTGTGGTCCCCCACTTCCATTTCTTACGGGGGATTTTGTCTGGGGAGGAGGAGGGAGAGGAGCGGGTAGGACAACTGAACTGGAATGCTTGTCTGTGTGCTACTACAGGGGACGGTGTCAGAGAGATGAATACCCTGTCTACCTGGGTATGGGGGTATACCTACTTTCTTCTCTCTCTGACGATGCTGCCTCGACGAAGCGCTTGTGTAACTCCATCACGCTTGAACGGATACGTTGCAGTTCATGTGACGCTGTGCCTGGTTCAGCTTGGTGAGTAATGAACTGCGCATCTGTCAAAGATTGTCATCCCGCTCTTTTTACCTCCCCTCGGGCCCTCTAAACCATTGTGCTACACCATGTTCTCTGTACTTTCTTTTCCGTTTTTAGTCTGCGCTCCCCGTTGTTTTCCTTGGTGGGCTTGGCTGTTTGGCGGTGACCCGTTGTTCGTTGTTCTTTCTTTGCTTTCCTAAGGGGGTACCTTCCTATCTGTGGTGTGTGTGAGGAAGATCCACGGCGTACCCATTGGGTGTCTGCACAAACGCTTGGGCGTGCTCATGTGTCTCATTGATGCGCTAAATGTGCTGTTTGGAAGCAGGCAATAAATACCGGTGTAATGTGTGCCTTATTTCAGCGCCTCCACTCTGCTCGATGGCGATAAGCCGTGCTAATGGTTGTCCCCCGTAACGGCACTGGAGTTTCTAACCAGCAATACATGAGAGGTGACATGAGAGGACTTGCTAGTCTTCAGTTATGTACCTTTCCGATTACGCATGCATCTTGTATGTTTATGCCTTCTTATTGCGTGCTAGCACTTCTCAGGTGTGGGCTATTAGCGGCCATTGTATGTGCGGCACGACCTAATTGTAGAGTATATTACTGCACTGACCACATAGTTCTATGCGTGACGCAGTTGCACACACCTGGACATCGTTTCTGATAGCATTGTAGTGTAGGAGACATCGTAGGTCAAGCAGACCTGAATACTGAGCTCTCTGACTTGTCCTATCCTTCGGGCGGCCACGGTTGGGAGGGTGGGAGAGACCGCTTGTTTCCTTTCTGCCCCGTTGCCTTGGGCAGTGTGGCCTTCTACCTGACGAGGTTCGACGAGTAAATGAATATTCACATCTCAGGCAACTTGCGCGGCCCGACGATATTTTTTCTTGCCGGATGGCCCGATACTAGTGATGTGTTTCGTACGAATCTCATGGCCTGTGTCGCTGCTGACTATCGCATTGTTGGGTTGACGATCCCCGGTTTTGATGCGGACGCACCGTTTTTTAAGCGACTTTGTGAAGAGCACTTTGCTCACCGAGAGGCTGAGCAACGATACCATGCGGCCACCCAGCACACGGTGGGATCACCAAAAAAGAGCTCTGGTGTGTCATACTGCTCCACCCTCAAGCAGACAGTGATGCACAGGTGGCAATCTAGGAAGCAAAGCCAAAAATCGTCCAGCACTCGGTGTGCCGGCCCCGAGAGCAGAGACGTGCTCTTTCCTCTCGCCTCTGCAGGGTACAGCTTTCAAGATCTGGTGATGCTTCTCGAGATCGCGGTGGATACGGCGATGGAATCGCACAACTATTGCCCTTTCTTCATCCCGCCTGCCTCCCAAAAGAAGACAAGTGAGCATACACCTGGTGATATGCATGCGCACCAACGGCCCCCGACCGTGTGCCGCCCAATATTCATTGCCCATGACTGGGGATGCCTGCTGATGTACGAACTCCTCTTATCGCGCCCCACCTATTTCTCTCGTGTGGTGGCGCTCGATGTGGCAGCCATGCTGGTGGACAAGGAGTCTCCGAAGGTACTGCGGAATATGAACAAGCAGCATCCGTCGAGGAGTTCCTCCGCGTGGAACGTGCGTACGATGAGAAACACAGATGAACCAGTAGGGGAGAAGGACGCGGACCCTCCACTGGGCCCCATGAGTGGGCCGTCCTCGCCTACGGAGAACGGGTCTCGCTCACTTGCCTCGCGGTATGCCATCCGAACAGTCAAACGCAGACCTCCTGGTGCGGTGTACCGCAAGTGGATTATGTTTTGTATTTTTGTCTATCAGTTCTTTATAGTGATCTGTTATGTTCTGCTGCCGTCGTGTGTTGCTCGGGTGCTGCTTCGCTTCTTTGTCCAACGGGCAGGTCGCCCGTCGTACACCCACGATCCTCGGATTGTCTTTCACCCAGAGGCTGCGGTCCTCCATCGTAAACTTTATCTTGAGCACTATCGCAGTTATTCTCACCAGTCAAGCGCTTTGGATGATCATTTCTACGGCCACACCGCAGGTACTCTTCCTGTGGAATCTAGTGGTGATGAGGAAGCTTGCAGCTGTGGACATGCCACGCGCCCCCGTGGAACTGGATGGGATATTGTGATGACCCCTGTAGTGAAGTACGCTGAGCCCGACGGGTATGGTTGCACGTCTGAGCACCAAAGTGAAAAGTGCTCTCTTCCCTCATCGTGGTGTGGGCACGAATACGATGGTAGATTTGTAAGAAGTAACCACGGCACCGTGATCGATGGCGAAATCGACTTGCAAGGAAGCGGAGAAGGCTGTGATTCTCGCGCTCCCATTTCCTTACCACCGAGCTACCGTCCTGGATGCTGCTTTACACACACTTTCTCCAAGTTTGGCGGACGAAGGGAAACACCGAATGATCTTCCTTGTGGTCACAGTCCCTATCACTGCATGGGCAACAGCATCCTCTCTGATGGTGCAATCCCGCCTTTACGCGCCCAGCGGGAGATCTATTACGTTTCTTATTTTTTTCCACCATCTCGGTGCACAGAGGCTGCTGAGAGGTGTAACGAAGGAGCCGACGCGCTCATGACGGCGGGCCCCGTCGGTTCTACAAAGCTGCGGCAGTACTGTAGGTACCTGCGACGTCTTTGCGACGGGATTCGCGACAGCCAGAAAAGGGAGGAGCCGGTGGATATCAATCCGCGGATGGGTTGGATTTACTTACGCTACTGGTGGGGTGCGCTCCAGGCCGCCGTCTTTTCGTGGCAGTTTTTCGGCACCGGCAGAGTGATAGCAGACGACCTCGTACCGTTGGTGAATGCACTGACTAGCACGTTGAACGAGCAGCCCGAGCGGGGGGGCCAGGGCCGTTCGAATGTTTCCGCTGTGGGGGAGGCCAAGGAGGGACGACGCCCTCCTATTGCGTCAGAATCGCCGCCACTACATCCGGGGTCAGGGAATTTGTTGGAGAGCGAGAGACGACGCCGTGCGCTAGAGGAGGCACTTCTGCAGCATGTACAAGACGCTCCACCATGCCGGTCTTACTCGCCATTGGTGTCTCAGCGCTACGACTTCCCCATTCCCGTCCCGATCCTTTATATGTACGGCGGAAGGAAGTCGATCCCGTTCCATGCTGAGCAGTGGTGCTCCTACATCCAGACACAGAAACGGGCGGAGGACGGCATTTCGGATGTTGTGGAGGTGCCTGGTGCAGGCCATTGGTTCTTTGCCGAGCCGAAGTATCGCAGAAAAGTGGCGGAAAGAGTGTACGAATTCTTGCAGGCCCCTTCGCTTTCCGAGTGAGTCGTGCCACATTTCTCCATTTGCGGGTTGTAGTCATGTAGCCTGTTTAGGTCGACGGCTGTTCATCCAAGTTGTTAAAGTGTTCCACTACAGCCCACGTGACGGATTCAAATTCAGGCATTCCGTACTTCCCTTTCTGGAGCGGAAGGGGGTGGTGGACGCTATTGTACCATTGCTGCTCCCGGCGAAGTGCGTCATTTTGTCAAGCAAA